>JACEFZ010022703.1:0-17500 GCA_014155875.1 Cepaea nemoralis | reverse complement strand
TGATTACCTCATTCCAGGAATTCTTTCTTCCATTCGGTCTGTACAGTTTTTACATTTGTCTGTTTGTCTGTTTGTTATATGGATTCGCTAGTCCGTTGGGTCAATTGTGTTTTGTTGACAGATGCGGAGTGGCACGCATCGAACCGTCTCATGCGGCTATTGATTGATTCTGTGCTGCTATATCTGTTTAATTAGTGGCTTATTCTTGTATTCTCGTACGTTTTAAGCATTTACTCATTAGTGGTTGAGTTGAGTTGAGTCAAGATCCGACATAACAGCACTAAGGACATTCCTCATCTACAACCACTAGCGAAGTGTCTAATGGTACCATTAGCAGTCTGATTATATGTCAGTGTGGCTTTTCATTGGAGTTATGAATGTCGGTTAGACCGTCTGGTCACTCCCTGCAGCATCATTCTCTCCATGCCGTGATGATCTGCCCGTTCATCTGCATTATACCCATGATTCCAAAGGGTCGCGACCACGTCTACCTTATCAATCATGCCCGAATCCCCCCTCAAGGCGTGTTAGTTAGTTAGTTAGTTAGTCTTTCCTCTTGAGCCTAAGGCGGCGCATAGGGCAGAAGTCCTGTCTCTCCATGCCTGGCGGTTCGCTGCTATCTGTTGTAGATCTTGGATATTTACTTGGCCATTGAATGAGCCTTCTCTAATGATGGTTCTACGCAGGGTCTCTCTTGGTCTTCCCCGTTTTCTTTTCCCTACCGGTGACCATATGAGGGCTTGGTAGGGGAGTCTTGTCTTGTCCATTCTGAGTACATGGCCGATGTAGTTCCAACGGCGTCTTCATATGAAATTGGATACTGTATCTTGCTTAGTCTCTTGTCTTATTTGCGAATTGGTTCTGAAGTCTGTCCAGTGGATGTTTAGAAGTCTTCTAAGACATTTGTTCTCAAAATTGTCTAATTTTTTATCTAAAGCTACCGTTGATTTCCAACTTTCACATCCATACGTTAACACTGGAATCACACAAGAGTTGAAGATTTTAAGTTTTGTGTGTTTGCTGAGTGTCTTTGACTTCCAGATGTTTGACAGTTTATTGAAGGCACTAGATGCCAGTGCGATTCTAGATGATATTTCTGGTGTTGAGTCCCCTGTGGATGTCATTTTGCTTCCTAGGTATGTGAAGCTGTTGACTTTTTCAAGAACGTAGCTGTTCAATTTGGTCTCATCTGAACTGTTGGTAAGATCAATAGTCTTTGTTTTTGTGGTGTTAATTTGGAGACCAATTTGCCCTGAAACATTTTGGAGGTGGTTTATTTTCTCTTGGGCATCCGGATGTGTTGAACTCAAAAGCACTATGTCGTCGGCAAAGTCCAGGTCTTCTAGAATTTTGTCAACCCAATGGATAACCCATATTTGTGTTGCTTGTGCATTTGCGCATGACCCAATCGATAGCTATTCCAAAAAGCATCGGTGATAAGACACAACCCTGTTTCACTCCTGTTTCGACTGAGAACCAGTCAGAGTTGCCTGTTTCTGTTCTTACGCAGCAACGTGTCTCTTTGTAGAAAGATTTTATGACGTTGGTATATTTGGTAGAAAAACCATAGATGTTAAGTAGATTCCAAAGTGAAGGACGGTGGATGCTGTCGAAGGCTTTTTGAAAGTCGACAAAGTTTGTGATTAATTTCGACTGGAATTCTACGGAGTCTTCAATGATTATTCTGAGGGTGAAAATGTGGTCTATGCATGACCGTTTTGGTCTGAAGCCTGCTTGTTCTTCTCTGAGCCTTTCATCTATCGCCTTTTTCAATCTCTCAAGTAACATGCTACAAAAAAGTTTTCCTGGTACTGACAATAGAGTGATACCACGCCAATTATTGCAATCAGACATATCGCCCTTTTTAGGCAGTTTGAAAATTACACCATCTTTCCACTGTTGTGGTGGGGATTCGCTTTGCCAGATTTCATTGATCAGCTGTAACAAACGTTGTAAGGTGTTCTCATCTGCTGCTTTGAGCATTTCTCCTGAGATTTCGTCTTCACCAACAGCTTTGTCGTTCTTCAATTTTTTGGTGGCTGCTTTAATCTCTTCCATGGTGAATGACTCGCAGGAGGCATCCAGTGGGGGCATAGTAATTTCTCCATCCAGGTTCGGAACAGGCGTGTGGACCCAGCCAATCTGTCAGCCTGCTCGTTTCCCAACACACTACTATGTCCTGGAGGAACGGGCAGGGAGGTCCAGAAGATGGTCTTTAATTTTTGATTGTTGAGTGGAAACCTGCCAGTCTGTCCGAAGCATGTTTGTCTTTACCTTTCCAACCATACTTCGTGAGTCCGTTAAAATCATGACATGCGTGTGCTGTTTGTCCTCCAGCCAGCTGAATGCCGCAGTGACCTCCCTTCTTAGTTGTGGTGTCATATGTCAGGCTCTCCTGCACCAAACACCGTTCAACAACCTTGTCACAAACCCCTGGCACTTCTCATTTCCTACCACATCACCATGCCCTGGGGAAAAGATTCCAAAGAAACCCTCATTAGTTGTGATTTGTTTTAGCGTTAGTTATACACATTTCTATGATCTTTAGAGAGGGATAAGTCGCGTCTCTTATTAAGTTAGAAGTAAGGTACCCCTTTGCATCCATTAGTTTAAAAGAGACCCTTGGGTAAGGTAAAACTATGCGAGCATGTAGTGAGCTGAGCTTAGGAGTAGCCGACAGATAGTTGTTGGTTATGTTCTTAAGTTCGTGATGGCAAAAAAGCCAATCTCTTGATAGCACAATGGCTTCAGTCACCGACCATTATGGTCACTGCCTAGAAGGAGGGATGGGTGCTAAATGCGCTACCGCTACACTAGCTAGAATCAACTCTGGAAATAATATATACTATGCACTACAACATCTGCTAAAATCAAAGGCGCTATCTCGTAACACCAAGATCACAATATACAAAACACTGATTAGACCAGTTGTGCTGTATGGCTCTGAAACCTGGAGTACAACTAAAGGAAACGAAGCTAGCGCTCGACTTACGACCATGATCGGTTCCGACAGACCGGTCGTAACACAATTTGGTCGTAAGTTGAGTACGCTATATGTACAGTAATGTGAAGTGATGTTATAAAAATATTCAAGTTAAATTATATCATAAATTTCTTTTATTATTGTTATAAATCATAATTTTCGATGTTCATTTTGTGCCATTTGTATCATCTCTACACCATTTTGTTTCTTATTTTTACATCGTCAGGTTTAAGAAAAAAAAAACCAAAAACACTGCATTAACTGTACATGTACAACTGGTTTAATATTTGCAAAACATACAACATACGGGCGTGGAAAATACTATAGGAAACATTTTCCCAATCGCAAAACACATCAAATTGTCATTAACATCAAAATATATAAACATGTACGAAACATTTTATTGGCCACTGGTGCTTGGCTGCAGGTCATTAATGTCGTCATCTAAAGCAGTAGTTGGGGGTACCGGAGTTGGTTTTTTCATAAACATGGTGAGATTTGTCCGAATTGTATGTTTCTTTTTTTCATCATAAATTTCACGATACGGACGAAACACACTGTGCGCCATCCGTTCAGTCCTTGCAAATCGTTCGATGTTTGGGTCCATTGCTTCGAAATGTATAAGACGTTTATTCAGTAAAGATAAACCTTCTGATAATCCCTAAGTGGTGAACTTTCTGGCTCATCATCTTCTTTCTTGGCTTTTCTTGATGATTGCAGACAACGACGTTAGACTGATAATTGAGGCAGAAATAAATCTGAAATCTAATATGGCTAGTGATTGTGGTCGTAAAGTCGAATGGTCGTAAGTTGCATAGGTCGTATGTCGGCAATCCTCTGTATATATATACAGTCAGGTCTTAGTCAGATATGACTGAGCTACCGTATGACAGTAGACGGTACTACCTGCTTTCTGTCAGCGCCGAATGTTCGGCGGTGCTTACCAAACCCGACACCCCACATTGTGCCAACGGCTTCGGGCGGAAGAGCGCAATTGGGAGGGTACAAACATTATCGTGGTGCGAGTAAATGCAACCCAAAGACAAAATAAGTCATGGCAGGGCAGACCAGGCCCTAAGTCTTGGTTGGCAGCTGGTCTAGGATCGAAGCTCCGACAGGCGGACAGTTAGAGCATTGCTTTGCTGATCCGGAAGCTTCTGCAGCTTGTCTTGTTCCAGATGCATAGGTGTTAACTTTCCTCTGGAGTGAACTAGGCAGGCCGAGAGAGGGATCATGCTGCATGGGTAACACATGGTTTCTTTATTTTAGCCCAGGCTTTGTGCTATGGAGAGGCAATAACTCCACGCCTGGTCTTAACCGGTCTCGGAATCAAAGCGAGAGGCAACTGTTACGGGTTATAAGTCCTTGTCAGTTGGCGTAGACATGGGGCGCCACGCGTTGCCTCTGACAATGGGAGACACCTACAGGTGTCACTGATCAGCTACCGCCCGCCTCAAGCTGGGCAGCCCCCTGCCAATTGGGTGCTGATCCGCCACAGCCTGCCTGCTTCAATGGATGCTTGGGGCTAGGACAAAATCTGAATCGCAGGCTGTAAAACCAATGCACCAGGTACTAATAAAAAGAATAATAGAAACCTCAAGCTACCTGGAACGTGAGAACCATGTGTCCAGGATTTTCCACTGACTTGACAAATATTGACGATGTGAGAAAAACGGCTGTGATTGATGCTGAACTCAATCGTCTTAACATTGATATTGCTGGCCTGCAGGAGACTCGCCTCGCTGAGGAAGGGTCACTCAGGGAAAACAATTACACCTTTTTTTGGAAGGAAGAGGGCAGGCAGAAAAAAGGCAACATTATGTGGGCTTTGCAGTGATTCGCTACTGGGAATGATTGATATCCCAGCTGGAGGTAATGAAAGATTATTATCACTGCGCTTGGCAACCTTTGGTGGATTTGCCACCATTCTCACTGCATATGCACCGACACTTGCTTCCTCTGATGATGTGAAGGATATGTTCTATGAGCAGCTAGACTCTGTGATCAAGGCAGTTCCAAAATCCGACTACATTTATATGCTCGGTGATTTCAATGCTCGTGTGGGCAAGGTCTCGAGTTCATGGACAGTCTCATCATCTCTCATCTCATCGTGTTCCTCTTGTACCTTGCGGTGTCGAGGTGAAGTATAAACTTCGTGAGAGTGCCCGGTTATGGGCTTCGTATATCGACATTCCCATGGATTCTGCTATTCCCTCCGTCCAACGTTTACGTGGTCGGCCTCTTCCTCTGTTTCCATCTGGTCTGTACATCATTACTTGTTGTGGCATGCTGTTGACTGGTAACCTACTTGCATGGCCAAACCATTTGTCTTGCTGCTTTCTAATAAAATCTAGTGCTGCTTTAACCCCCACTTTAGTCCTGATTTCTTCATTTCTGATCTTATCTCTTCTTGATACGTTGAGTATTCTTCTCAGGAACCTCCTTTCTGTTGTTGTGATTTTTCTTTTCTCTTTTTCTGTCATTGTCCAGGTTTGGCATTGGTAGCACAGAGTTGGTAGGAAGATTATGTTGTAAAGTGCTTTCTTAGTAGTTATTGATACATGTTTGTTCTTTAGTATTGGTGCCATTTGTCCAATGAGTTGATTTGCCTTATTGCACCTATTTTCGATCTCGTCTTCTGATCTGCCATTTGATGATATTATACTTCCTAGGTACTTGAAACTCTTTACTTGTTTCAAGGGATGTTCGTTTATGTGAATTGTTGCTGTTTGTTCTTCTTTAGTTATAGTCATTACCAGTGTGCCTTGGAAAATACAACATCGGTCGCATGAATGATAATGGGCAAAGGCTGCTGAAGCATTGCACTAGAAATGACCTATGTATTACAAACTCCTTTTTTAAAGCAAAAGAGCTCCATAAGGTCACATGGAAACATCCAAGATCCGGACATTGGCATCAGCTGGACTTCATTATCACACGGAGACAACATCTGAACCATACATCATTAACTCGAAGTTACCTCAGTGCTGACTGTGATACAGATCACTATTTGGTTGTTGCAAGGGTTAGACTGAGACCAAAGAGAATCTACACAGCTAAACACAAGTCTAGCCCCAGCATTAATATTATTAACACTCACGATCCTGGAAAGTGCTTTGAATTTCAACAGCAACTTGAAGACGCTTTCAATGATAAATCAGAAAATTGTATAGTAAATGATAAATGGAGTAAACTTAAGGAAACTATTTATACAACAGCGGTAGGGGTTTACGGCACTGTGGATCATAAGAGGCAGGACTGGTTTGCAGCAAACAGCCAGATACTGCAGCCCTTGACTGATAAAAAGAAGATAGCTCTCTTAAGAAACAAGGAAAGACCAACGCGTAACACTCTGAGTGAGCTGAAGCAAGCTAGGAAGGATGTGCAAAAGGCTGCCAGGCAGTGTGCAAATGGCTATTGGATCGAGTTATGTGAGTCCATTCGAATCGGACGTGATAAGGGAAACATCAGAAGCATGTATGAAGGGATAAAGAAAGCCTGTGGTTCAATGATCAGATCAAAAGAAGTGCACCGCTGAAAACCTTGACTGGAGAAATCATCACTGATAAGAAACAGCAGATGGATAGATGGGTCGAGCACTATTTAGAGCTTTACTCAAGTGAGACCAAGCTAGCGGATGATGCCCTCAACGCCATAGAGGCCCTACCAACTCTTGACCACCTGGACACACTTTCCACTATAACAGAAGTTAAGTGTGCTATAAATGAGCTTGCATCTGGCAAGGCTCCACGTAAGGATGGGATTCCAATAGAGGTAATCAGGAGTGGGCAAGACACACAAGAACAAGGGCGATCAGAAGGACTGTAACAACTATAGGGTATCTCACTTCTGTGTATTGTTGGGAAAGTATTTGCCAGAATTGTCCTGCGCAGACTTCAAGTCCTAGGAGATCAAGTCTACCCCGAATCACAGTGCGGCTTCCGCCAGAACCGGTCTACCATTGATATGATATTCACATTGCGACAGATGCAAGAAACATGCCGGGAACAAAATCAGCCACTGTTTATTGCCTTCATCGACCTCACAAAGGCATTCGATTTGTCGTGAGGGTCTGTTCAAAGCACTAAAGAAGATTGGCTGCCCACCAACTCTTCTGTCAATTGTGGAATCATTCCACACAGGCCTGAAGGGTATAATCAAGTTTGATGGCTCAACTTCAGAAGAGTTTGAAATCAAGAGTGGAGTTAAGCAAGGTTGTGTACTATCCGCCACCCTCTTTGGGATATACTTTTCACTTCTACTAAAATACGCCTTTCGTGATCAGGATGACGGTATATACATTCACTCACTCTCAGATGGTGGCCTCTATAATGCTCAGAGATTGAAGGCCAAGACCAAAATTAAGGAGGGTACTAATCAGAGAGTTGCTTTTTGCGGATGATGCTGCGATTACGACCCACTCTGAGGAAGAATAAGAACATCTAATATCTGCTTTCTCCAATGCTTGTTCTGAATTTGGTTTAACAATTAACAAAAAGAAGATTGACAACGCTTGATAGACCGCCCACCGGCACCCGCGCGCCCACCGGCACCCGCGCGCCCACCGGCACCCGCGCCCCACCGGCACCCGCGCCCCCACCGGCACCCGCGCCCCCACCGGCACCCGCGCCCCACCGGCACCCGCGCCCCCACCGGCACCCGCGCGCCCACCGGCGCCCACCGGCGCCCGCGCGCCCACCGGCGCCCGCCGGCACCCGCGCGCCCACCGGCGCCCACCGGCACCCGCGCGCCCACCGGCACCCGCGCGCCCACCGGCACCCGCGCGCCCACCGGCACCCGCGCGCCCACCGGCACCCGCGCGCCCACCGGCACCCGCGCGCCCACCGGCACCCGCGCGCCCACCGGCACCCGCGCGCCCACCGGCACCCGCGCGCCCACCGGCACCCGCGCGCCCACCGGCACCCGCGCGCCCACCGGCACCCGCGCGCCCACCGGCACCCGCGCGCCCACCGGCACCCGCGCGCCCACCGGCACCCGCGCGCCCACCGGCACCCGCGCGCCCACCGGCACCCGCGCGCCCACCGGCACCCGCGCGCCCACCGGCACCCGCGCGCCCACCGGCACCCGCGCGCCCACCGGCACCCGCGCGCCCACCGGCACCCGCGCGCCCACCGGCACCCGCGCGCCCACCGGCACCCGCGCGCCCACCGGCACCCGCGCGCCCACCGGCACCCGCGCGCCCACCGGCACCCGCGCGCCCACCGGCACCCGCGCGCCCACCGGCACCCGCGCGCCCACCGGCACCCGCGCGCCCTCACCAACATCTGCACATCGACTTTATTTTCTTTATATAAATGTTTTTGCTTGTTATTCACCCGAAATTTCTCCCTAAATTTCGCTCGTATTTTTATTTATCCTTATCATACTCCAAATATTTTATCAGCAACATGCATCTACATTTTAGATTTTTCATTATTATTTTATTTTATTATTTTATATACTATTTCATTCTGCATTTTCATTTTCTTTTCCTTTTTTAAATATTAAGTCATAGTCAGGGTTTGATCCATCGTCCTGTTGGCTTAATGTTGTTTCCAGAGTCCAGTTCACTATTGATTGAGCAATCCTGATGTTCAAGAAAATCTGCTCAGTGAATAATTATAAACACATTTCTTCATTTTTACGATAAAATTAATCGAACCTGCACATAATATATTCACTTTTAGAAAACTTCCACAAGAGAATCAAATCAACAGTCTACAAAGTTTCTACGACAGAATTAAACAATTTTATTTTTATACTATTATTAAACTAACATGTAACCCCTTTGTTCTGTGCCTGGTGTCTGAGTAATCCTCACTAACGCCTGGCGGTAAATGTTGAAAACTAAAGTTTTAACTAAAATAAATTGTTGTCCGACAACTATTTTAATAGTTGTGAATTCCTCAAGTTCCCCTTCATATCTGATGGTAGGGTCTTGCTCACAATAGCATATTAAGAATGATATAATTAGATATTGAAAATGTGCTTGTGGCTTAGGGGTTACGAACGCATTGCACAATCCCGACATGCTGTTCGAATTCAGCCGCTGTTGATTTGGAAGTATTGTATAAGAAAGTAATGAGGGGAAAAACAACACTGGACGTAAAATTGCTTATAAAATTACACGAGGCCAATAAATGCTGGGATTGACAAAGACGTTCTATAACGGACATACAAAACATTTATTCAGAATTTCCTGCCGATATTGCACCAGCAAATATGTTAAAGATAATATTTGTTCAGAACATGCATCTTTACTGTGGCAACATATGGATGCGAGTCGTGGACCATCTTTCCTGTGGCAGCGTACGTACAAATGCGATTCGTGGACTATCTTTATTACAGCATGCGTACATTACATTACATTACATGTGCGTAACTTGGTAGATGCGGCATAGCTATGTAAATTAATCCTGTTGCCACAGGAAAAATGGTCCACGACTCACATTCATATGATGCCACAGGAAAGATGGTCCACGAAACACATTCGTATGTTGCCACAGGAAAAATAGTCCACGACTCACATTGGTAAGTTGATACAGGAAAGATGGTCCACGACCTCTATTCATTTGCTGACGCAGGAAAGATGCTCCACGACTCACATATGTGTGTCTGAAAATCTCAATGCATGCTTTTGGAATTCAACATGACACCTGGGAGAATGCAGTCAGAGACCGAAATTCTTTGCGTGCGTCATTACGCAAGGGTGCAGTCACGTGTGAGGTAACCAGGACTGCAAGAGCTGTGAAGAAAAGGCAGAACAGAAAAACCACTGCAGGAAATCCTGCTCCATAAATGTCAAGCATTCTATGTCCACATTGTTAAAGAACATTTCGAGCCAAAATAGGCCTTATCATCCATTATAGAACTCACGGCTCCACACTTTCAACCCCACTGGATGAAATGAATGATCATCATCATTCTTGATGGACAAACAACACACATGTGTGTTGGTGTAATAAAGATAGTCCACGAATCGCATTTGTACGTACGCTGCCACAGGAAAGATGGTCCACGGCTCGCATCCATATGTTGCCACACTAAAGATGCATGTTCTGAACAAGTATTATCTTTAACTTATTTCTGGTGCAATATCGGAAGGAAATTCTGAATAAATGTTGTGTATATCCGTTATAGAACGTCGTTGTCAATCCCAGCATTTATTGGCCGCGTGTAATTTTATAAGCAATTTTACGTTCAGTGTTGTTTTTCCCGTCATCACTTTCTTATACAATACTTCCAAATCACCTGCGGCTGAATTCGAATGTCGGGATTGTGCAATGCGTTCATAACCCCTAAGCCACAAGCACATTTTCAATATCTAATTATATCATTCTTAATATGGTATTGTGAGCAAGACCCTACCATCAGATACGAAGGGGAACTTGAGGAATTCAGAACTATTAAAATAGTTGTCGGACAACAATTTATTTTACTTCAAGTTTTCAACATTTACCGCCAGGCGTTAGTGAGGATTACTCAGACACCAAGCAAAGAACAAAGGGGTTACATGTTAGTTTAATAATAGTATAAAAATAAAATTGTTTAATTCTGTCGTAGAAACTTTGTAGACTGTTGATTTGATTCTCTTGTGGAAGTCTTCTGAAAGTTATTATATTTTGTGCAGGTTCGATTAATTTTATCGTAAATATGAAGAAATGTGTTTATAATTATTCACTGAGCAGACTTTCTTGAACATCAGGATTGCTCAATCAATAGTGAACTGGACTCTGGAAACAACATTAAGCCAACAGGACGATGGATCAAACCCTGACTATGACTTTATATTTAAAAAAGGAAAAGAAAATGAGAATGTAATAATGAAATAATAATATTAAAAAAAAAAAAAAAAAACTAATAATGAAAAATCTAAAATGTGGGTGAATGTTGCGGGAGAAAATATTTGGAGTACGTTAAGGAGAAAAGAAAATACGAGCGAAATTAAGGGTGAAATTTGTGGGTGAAAAAAAGCAAAGAAATTTATATAAAGATAAAAAAATCGATGCGCGGATTTCGGTGGGTGCGCGCGCAGGTGCGGATTTTTCGGTGGGTGCGCGCGCAGGTGCGGATTTTTCGGTGGGTGCGCGCGCAGGTGCGGATTTCGGTGGGTGCGCGCGCAGGTGCGGATTTCGGTGGGTGCGCGCGCAGGTGCGGATTTCGGTGGGTGCGCGCGCAGGTGCGGATTTCGGTGGGTGCGCGCGCAGGTGCGGATGTCGGTGGGTGCGCGCGCAGGTGCGGATGTCGGTGGGTGCGCGCGCAGGTGCGGATGTCGGTGGGTGCGCGCGCAGGTGCGGATGTCGGTGGGTGCGCGCGCAGGTGCGGATGTCGGTGGGTGCGCGCGCAGGTGCGGATTTCGGTGGGTGCGCGCGCAGGTGCGGATGTCGGTGGGTGCGCGCGCAGGTGCGGATGTCGGTGGGTGCGCGCGCAGGTGCGGATGTCGGTGGGTGCGCGCGCAGGTGCGGATGTCGGTGGGTGCGCGCGCAGGTGCGGATTTCGGTGGGTGCGCGCGCAGGTGCGGATTTCGGTGGGTGCGCGCGCAGGTGCGGATTTCGGTGGGTGCGCGCGCAGGTGCGGATTTCGGTGGGTGCGCGCGCAGGTGCGGATTTCGGTGGGTGCGCGCGCAGGTGCGGATTTCGGTGGGTGCGCGCGCAGGTGCGGATTTCGGTGGGTGCGCGCGCAGGTGCGGATTTCGGTGGGTGCGCGCGCAGGTGCGGATTTCGGTGGGTGCGCGCGCAGGTGCGGATTTCGGTGGGTGCGCGCGCAGGTGCGGATTTCGGTGGGTGCGCGCGCAGGTGCGGATTTCGGTGGGTGCGCGCGCAGGTGCGGATTTCGGTGGGTGCGCGCGCAGGTGCGGATTTCGGTGGGTGCGCGCGCAGGTGCGGATTTCGGTGGGTGCGCGCGCAGGTGCGGATTTCGGTGGGTGCGCGCGCAGGTGCGGATTTCGGTGGGTGCGCGCGCAGGTGCGGATTTCGGTGGGTGCGCGCGCAGGTGCGGATTTCGGTGGGTGCGCGCGCAGGTGCGGATTTCGGTGGGTGCGCGCGCAGGTGCGGATTTCGGTGGGTGCGCGCGCAGGTGCGGATTTCGGTGGGTGCGCGCGCAGGTGCGGATTTCGGTGGGTGCGCGCGCAGGTGCGGATTTCGGTGGGTGCGCGCGCAGGTGCGGATTTCGGTGGGTGCGCGCGCAGGTGCGGATTTCGGTGGGTGCGCGCGCAGGTGCGGATTTCGGTGGGTGCGCGCGCAGGTGCGGATTTCGGTGGGTGCGCGCGCAGGTGCGGATTTCGGTGGGTGCGCGCGCAGGTGCGGATTTCGGTGGGTGCGCGCGCAGGTGCGGATTTCGGTGGGTGCGCGCGCAGGTGCGGATTTCGGTGGGTGCGCGCGCAGGTGCGGATTTCGGTGGGTGCGCGCGCAGGTGCGGATTTCGGTGGGTGCGCGCGCAGGTGCGGATTTCGGTGGGTGCGCGCGCAGGTGCGGATTTCGGTGGGTGCGCGCGCAGGTGCGGATTTCGGTGGGTGCGCGCGCAGGTGCGGATTTCGGTGGGTGCGCGCGCAGGTGCGGATTTCGGTGGGTGCGCGCGCAGGTGCGGATTTCGGTGGGTGCGCGCGCAGGTGCGGATTTCGGTGGGTGCGCGCGCAGGTGCGGATTTCGGTGGGTGCGCGCGCAGGTGCGGATTTCGGTGGGTGCGCGCGCAGGTGCGGATTTCGGTGGGTGCGCGCGCAGGTGCGGATTTCGGTGGGTGCGCGCGCAGGTGCGGATTTCGGTGGGTGCGCGCGCAGGTGCGGATTTCGGTGGGTGCGCGCGCAGGTGCGGATTTCGGTGGGTGCGCGCGCAGGTGCGGATTTCGGTGGGTGCGCGCGCAGGTGCGGATTTCGGTGGGTGCGCGCGCAGGTGCAGATTTCGGTGGGTGCACGGATTTCCCCACATTGTGCCAACGGCTTCGGGCGGAAGAGCGCAATTGGGAGGGTACAAACATTATCGTGGTGCGAGTAAATGCAACCCAAAGACAAAATAAGTCATGGCAGGGCAGACCAGTCTTGGTTGGCAGCTGGTCTAGGATCGAAGCTCCAGATGCATAGGTGTTAACTTTCCTCTGGAGTGAACTAGGCAGGCCGAGAGAGGGATCATGCTGCATGGGTAACACATGGTTTCTTTATTTTAGCCCAGGCTTTGTGCTATGGAGAGGCAATAACTCCACGCCTGGTCTTAACCGGTCTCGGAATCAAAGCGAGAGGCAACTGTTACGGGTTATAAGTCCTTGTCAGTTGGCGTAGACATGGGGCGCCACGCGTTGCCTCTGACAATGGGAGACACCTACAGGTGTCACTGATCAGCTACCGCAGCCCCCTGCCAATTGGGTGCTGATCCGCCACAGCCTGCCTGCTTCAATGGATGCTTGGGGCTAGGACAAAATCTGAATCGCAGGCTGTAAAACCAATGCACCAGGTACTAATAAAAAGAATAATAGAAACCTCAAGCTACCTGGAACGTGAGAACCATGTGTCCAGGATTTTCCACTGACTTGACAAATATTGACGATGTGAGAAAAACGGCTGTGATTGATGCTGAACTCAATCGTCTTAACATTGATATTGCTGGCCTGCAGGAGACTCGCCTCGCTGAGGAAGGGTCACTCAGGGAAAACAATTACACCTTTTTTTGGAAGGAAGAGGGCAGGCAGAAAAAAGGCAACATTATGTGGGCTTTGCAGTGATTCGCTACTGGGAATGATTGATATCCCAGCTGGAGGTAATGAAAGATTATTATCACTGCGCTTGGCAACCTTTGGTGGATTTGCCACCATTCTCACTGCATATGCACCGACACTTGCTTCCTCTGATGATGTGAAAGGATATGTTCTATGAGCAGCTAGACTCTGTGATCAAGGCAGTTCCAAAATCCGACTACATTTATATGCTCGGTGATTTCAATGCTCGTGTGGGCAAGGTCTCGAGTTCATGGACAGTCTCATCATCTCTCATCTCATCAGTGTTCCTCTTGTACCTTGCGGTGTCGAGGTGAAGTATAAACTTCGTGAGAGTGCCCGGTTATGGGCTTCGTATATCGACATTCCCATGGATTCTGCTATTCCCTCCGTCCAACGTTTACGTGGTCGGCCTCTTCCTCTGTTTCCATCTGGTCTGTACATCATTACTTGTTGTGGCATGCTGTTGACTGGTAACCTACTTGCATGGCCAAACCATTTGTCTTGCTGCTTTCTAATAAAATCTAGTGCTGCTTTAACCCCCACTTTAGTCCTGATTTCTTCATTTCTGATCTTATCTCTTCTTGATACGTTGAGTATTCTTCTCAGGAACCTCCTTTCTGTTGTTGTGATTTTTCTTTTCTCTTTTTCTGTCATTGTCCAGGTTTGGCATTGGTAGCACAGAGTTGGTAGGAAGATTATGTTGTAAAGTGCTTTCTTAGTAGTTATTGATACATGTTTGTTCTTTAGTATTGGTGCCATTTGTCCAATGAGTTGATTTGCCTTATTGCACCTATTTTCGATCTCGTCTTCTGATCTGCCATTTGATGATTATACTTCCTAGGTACTTGAAACTCTTTACTTGTTTCAAGGGATGTTCGTTTAGGTGAATTGTTGCTGTTTGTTCTTCTTTAGTTATAGTCATTACCAGTGTGCCTTGGAAAATACAACATCGGGCGCATGAATGATAATGGGCAAAGGCTGCTGAAGCATTGCACTAGAAATGACCTATGTATTACAAACTCCTTTTTTAAAACAAAAGAGCTCCATAAGGTCACATGGAAACATCCAAGATCCGGACATTGGCATCAGCTGGACTTCATTATCACACGGAGACAACATTTGAACCATACATCATTAACTCGAAGTTACCACAGTGCTGACTGTGATACAGATCACTCTTTGGTTGTTGCAAGGGTTAGACTGAGACCAAAGAGAATCTACACAGCTAAACACAAGTCTAGCCTCAGCATTAATATTATTAACACTCACAATCCTGGAAAGTGCTTTGAATTTCAACAGCAACTTGAAGACGCTTTCAATGATAAATCAGAAAATTGTATAGTAAATGATAAATGGAGTAAACTTAAGGAAACTATTTATACAACAGCGGTAGGGGCTTACGGCACTGTGGATCATAAGAGGCAGGACTGGTTTGCAGCAAACAGCCAGATACTGCAGCCCTTGACTGATAAAAAGAAGATAGCTCTCTTAAGAAACAAGGAAAGACCAACGCGTAACACTCTGAGTGAGCTGAAGCAAGCTAGGAAGGATGTGCAAAAGGCTGCCAGGCAGTGTGCAAATGGCTATTGGATCGAGTTATGTGAGTCCATTCGAATCGCAAGTGATAAGGGAAACATCAGAAGCATGTATGAAGGGATAAAGAAAGCCTGTGGTTCAATGACCAGATCAAAAGAAGTGCACCGCTGAAAACCTTGACTGGAGAAATCATCACTGATAAGAAACAGCAGATGGATAGATGGGTCGAGCATCTATTTAGAGCTTTACTCAAGTGAGACCAAGCTAGCGGATGATGCCCTCAACGCCATAGAGGCCCTGCCAACTCTTGACCACCTGGACACACTTTCCACTATAACAGAAGTTAAGTGTGCTATAAATGAGCTTGCATCTGGCAAGGCTCCACGTAAGGATGGGATTCCAATAGAGGTAATCAGGAGTGGGCAAGACACACTCGCTCTACAGATCCACCAGCTAAAAGAGCTATGCTGGCGAGAAGGACAAGTCCCACAGGATTTCAAAGATTCAAACATCATAACGCTGTACAAGAACAAGGGCGATCAGAGCGACTGTAACAACTATAGGGGTATCTCACTTCTGTGTATTGTTGGGAAAGTATTTGCCAGAATTGTCCTGCGCAGACTTCAAGTCCTAGGAGATCAAGTCTACCCCGAATCACAGTGCGGCTTCCGCCAGAACCAGTCTACCATTGATATGATATTCACATTGCGACAGATGCAAGAAACATGCCGGGAACAAAATCAGCCACTGTTTATTGCCTTCATCGACCTCACAAAGGCATTCGATTTGTCGTGAGGGTCTGTTCAAAGCACTAAAGAAGATTGGCTGCCCACCAACTCTTCTGTCAATTGTGGAATCATTCCACACAGGCCTGAAGGGTATAATCAAGTTTGATGGCTCAACTTCAGAAGAGTTTGAAATCAAGAGTGGAGTTAAGCAAGGTTGTGTACTATCCCCCACCCTCTTTGGGATATACTTTTCACTTCTACTGAAATATGCCTTTCGTGATCAGGATGACGGTATATACATTCACTCACGCTCAGATGGTGGCCTCTATAATGCTCAGAGATTGAAGGCCAAGACCAAAATTAGGAGGGTACTAATCAGAGAGTTGCTTTTTGCGGATGATGCTGCGATTACGACCCACTCAAGAATAAGAACATCTAATATCTGCTTTCTCCAATGCTTGTTCTGAATTTGGTTTAAACAAAAAAGAAGATTGACAACGCTTGATTCGCGCGCCCACCGACGTCCGCGCGCCCACCGACGTCCGCGCGCCCACCGACGTCCGCGCGCCCACCGACGTCCGCGCCCCCACCGACGTCCGCGCCCCCACCGACGTCCGCGCCCCCACCGACGTCCGCGCCCCCACCGACGTCCGCGCCCCCACCGACGTCCGCGCCCCCACCGACGTCCGCGCCCCCACCGACGTCCGCGCCCCCACCGACGTCCGCGCCCCCACCGACGTCCGCGCCCCCACCGACGTCCGCGCCCCCACCGACGTCCGCGCCCCCACCGACGTCCGCGCCCCCACCGACGTCCGCGCCCCCACCATTCTGCATTTTCATTTTCTTTTCCTTTTTTAAATATTAAGTCATAGTCAGGGTTTGATCCATCGTCCTGTTGGCTTAATGTTGTTTCCAGAGTCCAGTTCACTATTGATTGAGCAATCCTGATGTTCAAGAAAATCTGCTCAGTGAATAATTATAAACACATTTCTTCATTTTTACGATAAAATTAATCGAACCTGCACAAAATATATTCACTTTTAGAAAACTTCCACAAGAGAATCAAATCAACAGTCTACAAAGTTTCTACGACAGAATTAAACAATTTTATTTTTATACTATTATTAAACTAACATGTAACCCCTTTGTTCTGTGCCTGGTGTCTGAGTAATCCTCACTAACGCCTGGCGGTAAATGTTGAAAACTAAAGTTTTAACTAAAATAAATTGTTGTCCGACAACTATTTTAATAGTTGTGAATTCCTCAAGTTCCCCTTCATATCTGATGGTAGGGTCTTGCTCACAATACCATATTAAGAATGATATAATTAGATATTGAAAATGTGCTTGTGGCTTAGGGGTTATGAACGCATTGCACAATCCCGACATGCTGTTCGAATTCAGCCGCTGTTGATTTGGAAGTATTGTATAAGAAAGTAATGAGGGGAAAAACAACACTGAACGTAAAATTTCTTAGAAAATTACACGAGGCCAATAAATGCTGGGATTGACAAAGACGTTATAAGAACAAATTTTCGTTTGCCGATATT
>JACEFZ010022702.1:25000-205124 GCA_014155875.1 Cepaea nemoralis | reverse complement strand
GGGGGGGTTTTGGTTTTCACTCAAACCCACATACATACCAGCCCTTACCATTCCTCAAGCCAATGGACAAGTAGAGCGTTTCATCGGCACGTTGATGACAATGCTCAGGAAACTAGCGCAGGAAAAACCTGATAGGTGGGATGAATATATCCCAGCAGCACTCTTTGCCTATCGGGAAGTTCCTCATGGCTCAACAGGACTACCACCCGCTACGTTGCTGTTTGGTCGTTCCAATCAAAGGACCGTTGGAAGCCATGTTGAGGAGTTGGGACTGAAGAGGGGACGTCAGAAGAAGTGATCTCATCCTATAAATACGTGGAGGAACTGAAAGAAAAAACTCCACAAGGGATGGACTCTGGCAAATCAAAACTTGAAAAAGGCCAGGAAAAGACATGCGGCTTACTACAACCGCAGGTCTAAGAAAGATCTCTAGAGGGGGAGATAAAGTCTTGTTGCTACTCCCAACGGGAAAACAACAAACTGGAGATAAGTTGGCAAGGACCATTTCCCGTGGAAAGGGTGATATCCAGAACCAACTATCAGATCCGGATCCGGGGAAAGTCGAAGATTTTCCATATCAATCTCTTGCGGAAATACGAGAGAGACCCGGAGACAAGGCAGCTCACCTCATGGCAATGGCAGTTGCAGTGGAGGACAGAAGTTGGAACCAGCGAGGCAGGGAATATCCCTTGGTACACCAGGAAACCTATAGGGATGTGCAAGTGAACCCTGATCTGACCTCCCAGGAGAGGAAAGGATAACCCATTTTCTCAAGTCTCATAAGGAGATACTGACTGATAAACCAGGATGAAACGAGGTTGGTTGAGTTCGAGATGACTTTGATCACGCAGGAGCCTGTTCGTCAAAAGGTTTTACCCAGTGCCATTTTCTAAAGAAAAGGCCCTGGAGGAAGAATACAGAAACTGCTGGAGGATGACGTGATTGCACCATCCACATCCCCATACAATGCAGGGGTAGTTTTGTTACGGAAACCAAGTGGAGAACACCGGTTGTGTATAGACTACCGACTTCTGAACAGTCACACACAATTTCAGGTGGAACCTTTGCCGAATCCAACTCAGTTATTCGCTAGGCTCCATCAGGCTCGGTACTTTTCAAAGGTGGATCTGAGTCGGGGGTGCTATCAGATACCAGTAAAATCGGAGATTCGACCACTGTTAGCTTTCAGTACACCTAGTGGACACTACGAATTCAAGGTCATGCCCTTTGGACTCAGCAATGCACCCAGTGTGTTTACACGCATGCTGAGGACTTTACTTGATCCTTTACAGGATCCAGCTATCATCTCTTTCATGGATGATATTCTGATTTCCAGTGACAGCTTGGATGACCACTTACAATCCTTGGAGAGAGTGTTTAATAGACTCAAGGAAGCGGGGCTTACCGCTCGTCCAACCAAGTGCATGATTGGTTACCAGACTGTAGAATTTCTAGGTCACACCATCACTCCAGGACACATTGTATTACAGCTCCCTGACCTTTCCAAACCATTTGTGTTGAGAACAGATGCGAGTGGGATTGGGATTGGGGCAGCCTTGTTACAGGAAGGAAAAGACGATGCTTCGGTTTTGAAACCTGTAGCATACGCAAGTAAGAAACTTCTACAGGCGGAGAGGAATTATTCAACCGTCGAGAGAGAGTGCTTGTCCCTCGTATGGGCAGTGCAAAAATTCCAGCCATATTTGTATGGAGTTAAGTTTCGAGTCCAGTCGGATCATCAGCCCCTGATGTTCCTGGCTACTTCTCAGAAGCTCAACGCCCGTTTGATGCGGTGGTCGTTGTTACTTCAACCTTATAATTTCACAGTGGAGTACATTCCTGGGAAGGAAAATGTTGGAGCGGATTTCTTGTCAAGACACCCAGCTCCTGAAGAAGAAGAATAAATCATCTGGATTAAACTCACGGTGGAGAAGAGTGAGATGGACTACTCTCTTAAGAGGGGGCCTATGTCACAAAATAAAACCTGGCGTTTACCCAGTTGATTATTATAGAGGCTTTCTGATAAAACGGACTATCTGCCAGCGACAACTATTTTAACTAACAGTAAAAACAAATCGGATGTCAAAATCCCAGGACAATATTTGTAGCTGCACGTGTACATCTGGTCGACGGATTGGGACTACTCGGTGGTGAGTGAGACGGGTCCCTGCATCGCTTTGACAGTCTGTCAACATTTGAATACAGATGGAACCCGTGGGATCATGGTGGCAATCGGATGTCGGCCATCACATGTCGGGCAAAATTAACAGTTGCAGATGTGTAGGGGAAGTGAATGAGCTGAATCATACATCGCGTTGACAGATTATAAACAAGTCGGATTGGAAGCGGAAGTACTCAGCTCGGAAGAAAACAGTCCATCTGTCATATAGTTTCCGGACATCACGCAGATTGGCAGATTGCTTTTGACAACTGTTGTTGGGATCATACAGTAACTCGTTAGTTTGTTGGGGGAGTCAAAACAACTGATGACAACTTTGACATTGATGGAGCCAGGGAAAATCTATTCTTGACAATGGATGATATGTCCAAATAACACCTGTGTGGACCGGAAGAATACTGTCACGTGACCAATTTTAGGTTTTGCCAAAAACCAGGATTGAAGAGGACAGTGTAACTCAAACCTTGGATTTTAGCAGACGTGCTTCGGCGCTGTGGTTCTGATGGGAAAATGTCTACCGTGTGCGAATTGAGTTAATTTAATTTTACACGTGCCTGTCATGGCAAGAGTGGATGTAATTTGATCTAACTGCAGTGTTGCCTAAGGTAGAACCTATTATAATTAGTTCTAATTAATATAGGCTGTAGCCTTGTTAAAACTAAAGTGTGATGATTAGCACTGTTAGTGGAAAACTAGCTAGATTAGGGAAGTGATACTTGGCTCTGTTAGTTGAAAATAGATTAGTGAAGTGTGGATAAGCTTTAATAGTTGAGAATTTAATATGGAGGGATAATTGGGATATTCCCGTAGGTGTCCCTGGTGGGCGGGGTTCCGCATTCTGTTTGTTGATTTTTTTTTTATTGTCTTGGCCTGCTGATAACATATATGTTCAGTCATCTGTCCATGACAGAGTAGGTTCATTATATTTTCTGAGCGAGGCCGATGGCCACGAACATCTAATAGAGATCAGTGACGGGGAGACTATCACCGTTTGTCTGATTTATTTTACAGGTTCCTCTGGTTGGAATGAAGAACCCGGAACAACTAGAAATCCGATCCCGGATAAATTATGATGTAGAGAGATGGGCCAGCAACTTTACAACAGAGCTTATTGCTAGAGGAAGATGATCAACATTGCTCAGTGGAGCTGAATGGTATATGTATCCTACAGGATAAATACCGAATGAGTTTAGGTCATACCAGTGTTAACACACCAGTAGTGATGGATATTCAGTTCACTTATGACTAGAACAAAAATAAAGGACTCTATTGGAGTATAGACAATAACTGTTTAATAGTGAGAACTAGAGAACATTTAGCAAGAGACAAAAAGTCCTGTTCATAGGACAGTGTTCCATGTTTGTTTCACCGCGCCGGAATTATGAAGCCGGAGTTTCTATAAACTGTTAGGAACAGTTGCGTTAGGAACAATAATAGTTTTTTTCCACGGATTATAAATTTACATGGGATTCAGATCTCATGGTCATCAGAGTCCCTGGAGGAGGACATGTCTGGAGAGAAGGATACGACTTTGGTGAGGTTTAGTGTACTGACTCGTGTGATGTCGTGTAATCCTTGCCATGATGTGTGCACTATGATCCTGAACTTTGAAGGCTGACATATACATTTATGTTATAATACACGACACACACTGTCTTCGCATACACGTCTCATATACGTTACACTTTTCTTTTAATAAATTAATCTTTATTAATTTTTAGAAGCAAGAGTTGTTGAGTATGTTGCGTTGGGAAAGTATGAGAGGGGGCATAGTACGACAGTGAGAGAGTGATAGGAAAAGGTGTCCACGGGCTGATGGAGTGTGTTGGACGGAAGCTGGTGGATTCTCCAAGATATTGAAAAAGGGAAAAATATTATAATGTGGGTGTTGACTCTCCTCACTCCAGGGACGACACTTTAAAGGAAGACACGACAGAGCTGTAGATACATTTGTTGCATGGGCAAATAGATGGAGTGTCAGCATAAAAACGACAAGTGCAGCACCACCCTATTTACCCTTTCTCAAAAACAAAAGGCAGATATGATCCAGATAAATGGAACACCCTTAAGAGAAGATACAGAACCAACATACCTTGGAGTAACATTTGATGGCAGGCTGACATGGAGAAAGCAAATCAACAAAGCAGTAGCAAAAGCAAGAAGGAAAATAGTCATCCTGAGAAAGCTAAGTGGAACCACATGGGGAGCCAATGGGAAAAAAAGCTTAGCAAAGTTTATCAACAGAGCATACGACCACACCTGGAATAGGGTCAACTGCGTGGTGTTCGGCATCAAAAACCACACTACAAGAGCTGGACAAGGTCAAAATCAAGCACTTAGAGTCACCACAGGAGGGATGAGATCAACCCCTATAGTGGAAATGGAGAGATGGGGAGGACACAAGCACTGAGAGAGCGCAGAGATACGAAAACACTAACACAAGCAGAAAATTTCCTCAGCTTGCCAGGCCACCCTATGAAGAACAGATTTGAAAACCTAGCTATGGGGCGGTTGAAAAGAAGTAGTTTTATCCACCAGGCCAAACGACTCTGCAGAGAAACCACCGATCTGCCCACAGTTGGTATCCCCCTAACAACTATTCCAGAGCGAACTCCATGGAAAGATGAACATAGACTATCATTACAAATCCAGACAAAAGTGAGAGGAATATTTGACAAGGAAGAACAGAACAGTGTGCAGCGCAGAACAGCCACTCTCAGCTTCCTTGATGAAGAATACCCACAGGACCTCTGGATCCGAGTCTACACAGATGGGTCAGCACAAAATGCTGTTCAAAATGGAGGAGCGGGAGTGTACATAGAATACCCAAATAATACTAGGGACACAGCCAGAGTACCGACAGGAAAGTACTGCCATAACCATGATGCTGAAATTGAGGCAATCAAGATAGCAACAGAGAAATTACTAAATACCAGCAATGGTACACAACCTGTGGTGCTATTGACAGATGCAAAATCAGTACTCGAGGCGCTCCTGTCTGGGAAATTGCCAGTACTAAGGACACTACTTTCTGAATTTAGCAGTCAGCATAAGGTCACCATACAGTGGATACCATCCCACTGTGGCGTACCCGGAAACTTCAGAGCTGATCAAATGGCTAAGGAAGGCGCCAAAGAAGCCTGATGTGCCCGTTACATACCACCAAAAGAAAAGAATGATCAAATCAGTCAGAAAGCCCTCAAAACCTGCTCAAGATGACTACCACTTTATGGACAGACCAGAACAAGTGATTATTCTGTGCCTCAGAACAGGACACAATAGATTACGCAACCACATGTATACAAAATTCAAGATTGGTGAAACAGCCATGTGCACATGTGGATTGGCGTCGCAGACAGCAGAGCACATACTCCAAGACTGCCCAAAATATAACATATCTAGGCAAACCTTCTGGCCTAGAGAGACGACAGTGGAAGATAAACTATATGGACCGCTGTGTGAACTGAAAAAAGACAGATAAATTCATGCAAGAGACAGCATTGCAGTTATAGACATATTTCAAGCGAACGAAAGAAGAAGAAGAAGACCCATCCACGACTTTCCTCTTTTTATCCTGTTGCCCTTTGCCTTCTTAATCTCGATATGCAGTGAATGCTGTGTGTTTGCACTGACTCTGAGATAGGCACGTGCTTGTAAATTTGTATTCTGTCCCTCATGGTTTGAAAATCAAGAAGGTGACGCATCGCCCTGCATGCTGTATCTCTTGTACATTCAAGAATAATGCGCATAGCTTCGTTCTGTATCCTTTCCATCCTTTCTATCTGCTTATGGCTGAGAGTCAGGATCGCCATCGCATACTCCAAAACAGAAATGACCAGACCCTCCTAAAGAAGACATAGATGGCGCAGCTCACAGTTTGCGGTCGCCATCACTCCCATCGCAGTCAAGTCCCGCTTAACCTTTGTGATCACCTGGTCTACGTGCTCAGTATAAGCTAGGCTTCGCTCAAAACGTACCCTCAGGTAATTCATTACCTGCGTTCTTTCCACTGTCTCTGAACCCAGATTTACTGTTGGCGTTGGGGTATTGACAATATGGCTATTCAAAGAGAACCATGTCACCGTTGTCTCTGTTGGGTTGACCATTGTCCCCGCTTCAATACCAAGTGCTTGTGCGATTGAGTTCAGTTTGTAGTTCCACAGCAACCTGATCTCTATCCTTACCCTGACGATACACTAAAACATCGTTTGCATAACACCTCCCCGGTCCTATGATTTGCTCGCTGGTGATTCTCACAGTGTAGGCATTGGACAGCACCGGAGATGATGGTGATCATTGTGGTAGGCCAGGATATACTTTTGTTGGTTTCGAAGTCCAACTGCCACATCTAAAAACTACTTTCCGTTGGAAGAGGGCTGCAGCGATCCAACTAAGGAGGAAAGAACTATCTTGAGTTCAAGAAGCTGAAGCATTAAACAATCCAATGGTACTCTGTTGTACGCGTCCTCAAGATCAATCGCTGCAGCAAATGTTTCAATGCCTGAGTGGAAACCTTCATAGAAATCATCGGCAAAAACTGCTACATTGGTCCAGGTTTCTAGTTTTTGGACCGTACCCTCCTATGGAGATGGGAAAACACCTTGCCCCTCTAGCTGGCTTGATATTTCTCTGGCAATTAACTTCTCCAGCAGCTTGCCTATTGTATTCTGCATGGTTATTACTCGATATTCCTGAATTTTGTGTGGTCTTTGCCAAGCTTCGGCAAGGGAATCAGATAGTTGTGTAACCAGTTCTCCTTGATGCTAGCATTCCTTATACTGTTGTTGTACATGTCTGCTAGTTTACCTAGCTCGTTGTTGGTACACCTGTTGATGTCGTCATATCTTATGCCATCTTGCCCTGAAGTGCTGTCTTTTAATCTTCGAAGCACTGGCTTGATTTCTTTCACTGTCTCTGTGTCTTCATGCGAAATGTTCTGGGCCTTGCAAGTATCTGAGGTGACCTCTTTGGCAATATTTGGGCCTCTCATGTTTGGTTGCTCTGCTCTATATAGCGTTCGAAGAGGGTTTAGCCCTTATTCTCTTCAGTCCTCTGCCAGATCTGGTCAGCACCTTGGAAGTCAGGAATACTCTTATTCTTGACTACCCCAATGATGCTTTTATGTAGTCGCCAGAACAATTTCAGTGACTTGTCTGTGCTTACTCTTTGACACACTTCTGCCCATTTTTCACTGTTAACCACCTTAACCAGTTTTTTTTTTTTTTAAATAGCTTACCTTTGTGTGCATCTCTCTTTCTAAGTGCATGCAGAGATTAGGATGGGCAGTTCTGTTCTTCTTGGCGTTTTGCCATTTCCTTACAGCACTACGCTTGTCCACCCAGGCCTTTTCCACCTCAAAATTCTACCAATGTGGCTGCTCCCAACTTTTTCTCCTGCCTTGAATCTTTGTGCGCTTGCCGTGCCTTATTTTACTCACCACATCTTGCCCTGTACTGTCATACTGAAAAGTATTGACCGTTGACTTGTGCTGCCTGTTTTGCATTTCTCCATCAATGTGCTGCAAGGGTGGTGGTCGCTGCCGTGGTACCCTACGACACACCATCTACACACTGTAATGAGTGAAGGAGAAACCAGCACCTGATCAATAGTACTGTCCTCATCACCTGGACGACTTGCTGTCCTGGTGACACAGCCATTGTTGATACACACCAGGTCAATGGTTTCAAGTGCAGTCTCGAGCGCCTCTCCCTGTGTGTTGGAAGAAATGTTTCGTCATGATCTGCCTTTAGCGTTGAAATTGCCACAGAAAATGACATTTCTCTCGTGACCTAATATGTCACTTAAGTACTGCCACTTCTGGGAATCCAAACTCGCGTTACGGGATTACATATTAACCAACACAAATGTTAGACCGGACTGAACTCTAACCGCCGGTATGTGTATGTCGTCATTGTCCCAACTGGACATGTCTAGCCCTGAAGCCACCATACTGTCGCGAATAAGAATCGTCATTCCCAGATGTAACCTGTTGTAGAAACATTTGAAGCCGGCAATTTGGAGTAATGTATATCCAGTCTCGTCTCCTGGAGCGCTACAATGTCGTTCCTGTATACCAGGTTTTCCAGAATAGGGCCTCGTTGTTTTACGCTGGCACAGTTCCAAAATAGAATACGAGTATTCCTGAGGTCAAGACGGTCACTTTTGACTCTAAAACGCCTTGTTCTA
Source organism: Cepaea nemoralis (assembly GCA_014155875.1). Classification (NCBI taxonomy): domain Eukaryota; kingdom Metazoa; phylum Mollusca; class Gastropoda; order Stylommatophora; family Helicidae; genus Cepaea; species Cepaea nemoralis. The sequence goes on along the minus strand of JACEFZ010022702.1, from coordinate 196,759 downwards.
CCTTGTCTGCTCTGTCGCTTACGGCCTGTTCGACGCCCCCGTCGCCTTTTTAGGTTGATTGCCCTCCGCACGGAACAAAAACGTTGTTCCACCATGTTGTAAAACCGAACACCACAGAACCACACACTCTGCAAAAATTCACTCAAGGACTACTTCGCTCAATGCACGAACTCCGTAGCATCGGTGAAGATCTTGAGAAGAAATTCCTGGTTTTACATCCTGGCACACAAATTTCACGCAAGAAATGAAAATATACATTACCTACGCGAAAAAAGGGAACGGTCACAAAACAACACAGCTGTCTGCCTCTATCTTGACCGGAACCAGGAGGAGGCAGCAGAAGAAGAGGAGGAGGAAGAAGTGGAAGAAGAAAAAGAAGAAGAAGAAGAAGAAGAAGAAGAAGAAGAAGAAGAAGAAGAAGAAGAAGAAGAAGAAGAAGAAGAAGAAGAAGAAGAAGCGTCCTGAAATTCTATGTAGCCCAGGCTTTGAACTATGGAGAGGTATAGCTCCATTCCAATTCCGCCTTTGGGTTGTAGTTATTATGCCTTTTGTGTAGCACAATGTAACAAACTATCGTCTGTCAAGTCGGCCAGGTGCCAGTCAGTCGATTTCCCATTGTTGTCTATATCTCTGTTATCCATTTTGTAAACTGCTGATTTTATGTCATATTTTCTCTGAGCAATCTGGAATGTGTTATTATTGAATTTCTGGCTTTATTAGCTTGCCTTTCTGCTATTTACCTGATATATGTTCTCACATGTGCAGGTATTCATAATGTAGAATAAAATAAGAAAAGAAACCAACTATAGGAAAGATAATCAAAGGTAAATTAGAAAATTAGAAAATAAGCGAATAAAACAACATAATACTAAAAAACAACCAATTCGATAAGACATATGCCAACAAACATAGTAAAACCAACAGTAAATGGGGGGAAAAAACGGCAGAAATAATAACAACTAAAGATAGTGTAACAACGAGAATCTTAGGGCAGTGGATATTAAGAATAGGGATAATTACGATAGAGCAATAAGAAGTAAAATGGGAAGATAAATATCAGTATAACTAAAATAATAATAATTTTAAAAAAGCAGGTCAGCATGGCCGAATGGGTAAGAACGCGTGTTCTTAAACATCCGGTCTGCTGATGCCGAGGTAAGGGGTTCAACGCCTACACCGGACAGCTGGACTAAAATTTTGACCTGTCGTCCTAGACTTGTGAACATAAATTACAAGTACCTCTGAAGTCGGAGTGGGTTCGCCTGAAGGCAAGGGACACTGTTAATAGAGAAAGCTAATCCACACGCAAAATTCAGTCCATCACTACTATAAATAGTGTGTATGGACTACGCTTGAGTTCAAAGTGAACGAGCGCAAAAATAAATAAATAAATACATAAATAAATAAATAAATAAATAAAGCCACTGCAATGTACTACTGCTAGCTACTGTCAGCTACTGCCAGTAGCAACATAAGGCCGTACTGTGGATGTTCTCAGTATTATGCAAGTCTTTCGAAATACCGCCCCTGAATGGTTTAAATTGTATTTTGATTTCGCAGATTATGCCGCCCCCTTACGGTGCCGTCGGATGCGGACGCCTCTCTGTATCATATCACGACAAGGCCCTGAAGCAACAGAACAAGCATCGAGGATGTCGTCGGCAAAGGAAGGAAGGAGGGACACAGGCAATAAGGAACCCTGCCAGGCAGGCATCAGTGTAATTCGTCTAATGCACAAAGGACCATGAAAATTTCAACTGCACTATTATCCACCTCAATAATAACCAAGGCGGACGAAGCCGGTTGAACGAGGTGGAAACCTTTGTTTGTTTTCCCAACAAAACGGAACGGAACGGCATGAATATAATCGGTATCAAGAACTCTCTTGTGTTTAGATAAGCGGTAGCGAGGAATACCCGCTTCCTCACATAGGCAAACCGAATTACTTCATTGCACCGGGTTATATCCTATATGAATCTGTTAGTGAACCATGTGGGGACACTAAGTTAAGAAAATATTTGTTGCATACCCTTTACAGGAGTGGCAGTCAACTCCAGCATATTTTGGGGGGTCATTTTGTGATCTTTTGGCAAGGATATGTAGTTTGTCATTGCTTTCTGAACGAATTGCACTCATACCATTTTCTTAAAAAAAAACCAACGCAAGGGGGTCTGCTGCCAAATCACCAGTAGCTGTGTTTCAAACACGGTATGCAGGGTTACGAACTGCATCCGTAACCCCTTTTCCCCCAAGGACACCAAGGCAGTTCATAAATAAAAAAAATAAACACAAATGTATTGTTTCGAGTTCTTCTTCTTCTTCTGCGTTCGTCCGGAATGTTTTTTTTTTCTACACGTAATTGCGTCGTGCCTGTTTACTGCAGAGCTGCGATATATGAACCTTTCGGCCGACACATCTGACATCTTCAGGCATTTGTTAGTGTGTTACCTTCCCTGGTGTTTCGTAGGTCGTTTAACTCTCACTGTTGTGGTGTTATCCCCATCCTGGTCCAGTTAGAACAGCCGAAGACATCCCGGTCAGCCCTTAATGGAAGGCAGGGACAGACGATGGGAATTCTCCGCCATCAAAAGAGACTTCCATAATTGCAGAGCCGACACACAGCGCTATGGTACTGGGCTTACCCAAGGAATCGTCACACCCTGTACATGGCTGCTTAGCCTCACTTCCGTATATTGGGCCTTTCGTTCACCATAGGCTGTTCCTCTGGAAACCAGAAGAATGCAGTCTGCAGATGACATCCACACAGTGAGCTTTCGATTCGGACTTTCCACGTAATGGATTTGCTATCCAATGTTTGGATTACATAGAAGCAGAAGCTTGGTAATAGGGATTAGAAGACGCACTACACCCCCCCAAAAAAATGAGAGCTGTAGTTACCGACCGGGATTCGAACCTGCCATCTCCAAACGACGGCAGCGCATCGCGGCAGGGACAAGTATGCTTCGATGCACGACCAATTAGACACCTCTGAAAGAAGATGCCTTCATTAGCCAGATCTATCATACACAGAACATTTCATATTCTTTAAGAGTTAATGGGGAATTGACCAGGATTTTTTTTATTTTACTAGCTCCTAAAGCATCTTATGAACTTAAACTTGCCAAGACATCACAAACAGCCAAACAATTGTCAGGTTGACTGTGACGTCCTGTACAGGATATGCAGCTAACACTAAGCTCCCAACGGTGGATTAAAATAAGGAAATGATTGAAGCCCATAATCGGGCACTCTCCCGCTGTTTATACTTCACCTCGACATCGCAAGGTACAAGAGGAACATGATGAGACGAGATGAGATGAGATGAGATGAATGATTAACATAAGGTATGAACTAGAATACAGAGATAAAATGACAGATGATCTGGATGACTTAATGTAATGAGTAGTATCAGAGAATGCGTTAATTTATCCCGAATCTGTGGCGGCAAGTGGCAGACGGATTATTTAACTTATCTTTGACATGTTTCTAAATCTATCCCCCCGGAGCCAGAATATAATCCAGTCCACCATTAGCTATTTTCAATCTACCGGAAGTAAATACACATCGGGTTTGAGGTGGAAACGATCATACGAATTTATATTTAAACAGTTAGTTCTAATCTCATTTTCTGGGAGGTTAATGGAGAAAAAAAAATACTATAATAAGAAAAAGATTTACAAGTATTTAAACCATATTTATACCAATATATAAATAGTGTAACGAGAACAAAATGTAACATATGTTTGTTTAAATTTTTTTTGTTTTTTTGGGTGTATTCTCGCTTTGAACTCAAGCTTAGTCCTTACATCTGGTGCACTGGATTAGCTTTCGCCATTACCAGTGTTCTTCGCTACAGGCCAACCCACTCCGACGTCTGAGGTACTTGTAATGTACGTCCTCAAGTCAAGGACGAGAAGTCATTACTTGAATCAAACTTATCAGTGTATGTGTTGAGTCCGCTACCCCGACATCAAACACTGGATGTTTAAGACATAAATAGATAACCATATTCATAGAAAGATACATACATAAATAGCTGCATACATATAGTTTTATTTTATGTTGCATATCCTTTACAGGACGTTGCAGTCAACACCAGCATTTTTCAGCTTCTGTTGATGTTCTAGACAAGTTTTATGCTCAGTAGTTTGTCATTGCTTTCTGAACGACCAACTCACATACTTCCGTAAGTTACCAGAGCGGCGCGATCCGCTGCCGAATCTCGCGCAGCTGTTATCCCCACGTGGATATACGGGTTTACGAACAACGTCGTTAACCTCTTGGCCAGGGAGACGGGTCATAAATAGATAGCTACATAAATATATAGAACATTTTATATAGCTACATGAATAGATAGCGACATAATAGAAAACTACACAAATGGATAGCAGCCTAAACATAAAAATAAATAAAGAGGTATATACGTAAACAGAATGATACTTAAAAGAGATGAGCTCCCATTTTACCATCCAGCTTACAAAAACTCACGCGCAAACTTACCTTGCTTTTAAACCTGATTTGAAAAGGTAAAGCTTAATTTACGATAACCATTATACACAACCACCTGTGATTATTTCAAAAAGCCCGACTCGCTTGCACCAAGTTCACATGTGAAACACAAATGTGGACATAAAGTCATTTTTCATATCATCAAAACTCCTTTTCATTTTAACACAAATCAGCTTTTATATGAACACAAATCAGTCTTTAAGATTACCTGCGGACGTATAACTGAGCAATGTCGGCTGATCTGGCTGTAGAATTCTAGACAAATGAAGCTTAAAACAGGTTTCGGGCAGCACAAATTTCCTAGATAAAATTTTAAATAAAGAGTTACGCAATGTGGGGAATCTGTAGCGTGTTTGAATTCATTCACAAAAATAAAATAATGTATTGTGAGGATAAAAGAAGAAGCCAATCCACACGGAGACAAAACAATAATGTTATTAGGAAACAAAAACGAGAGATTTAAATCTCTTAATGAGAGTAGTAGTAATCTTATAGATACACACAACACATTTGTTTAAAAAAATATAAGTATAGTTTTAAAAACAGGGGATAGGTAATGTTATGTTATATGTTATGCTATGTCGAACGACGACATTGCACATTGAACATTCCCATGAGTTATCAGTTCTCCGATGCAGTAGCTATCCCAGTGTATTTCTACTCATTGTTTTAGGGATATGGTTATGACATCTCATCTATGTCCCTCTGGTGTTTGTCCATTAAGAATAAGAACGATGATACCAATTCATTTCATCCAGTGGGGTTGACAGTTTGGCAGAATGACTTGCGCGATGAACTGGATTAAAGTGAGGAAGAGTTGTGAAATTCGTCGACTACACTCTCTCGTCTGAGCCATCTTAAACCAGTGTAAAGACAAGTCAGGATGATTGGAGACGAATACAGGTACAGTGGCTGACCAGTGTGCTCTATGTGCCTCGCCGTGCTTATTACGTTCCACAACGCTTTACAGGTAAACGTCGTCTTGCCCGTTGAATCGTCAATGATTTCTTTCCCTCTATGGTGGCACTGGCAAGCCTAACCAGGCGTCACCCCCAGTTGATAAAATCGAACTAGTCTTGAGTCTCGTCAGTTTCCGCAAGCCAAGTCCGTACAGCATTGATTATATCAGCACTGTCCATGCTTCTTCCCGTGTGCATTGGTGGATTCTTTGCCAGCTGGTCTGCGTATTTCATATTAATGCAGTCTAAGAAATAAGTAGGTATTTATCAGCATCCAAGATGACAGAGTGAAGCAGTATCGTAGTGCCTAGACGCTAGCCTGGGATCGAGTTTATATCGAGGCTGAATTTTAAAACTGATCTGGGCACGTAGGTCGACGAGAGTCAAAATGGGTATCAAGAAATGACTTAGGAAGTAAACATGTTCGGGGTGATGTTGACCTCATCGCCCCTAAATGGCCAATTGATCCATAAAATATGTGTCTAGAGCTTTATCCCTATTACGCCTGAAGGCATATAACAGGGTACATTACGCCACTCACTCAGACGACAAGTCGAAAGAAGTATTTATCATAGGACACAGACAAACGCCAACCTTCAAATTCACATAAAAACTAGATTATCTCAGCCAACAAGGCGCCAGGTTTAACCTTTGCGCCAGTTGCAGCAGTTTTCTATTAGTAAAAAAAAAAAAAGCAAAGCTTTGTCTTTTTCGCCATTACGCTTATTTAAAAAAAAAAAAAATCTTTTATCTAATCCTTGTTTATGCGTCTCACAGTTGTTATCATTCGCGCGCGTGATCCAAATGTATGAGGTCGGCAATCTTTAGCATAAGATGCTTTGGCTGGCATTTGGGTTGTGCTATTCTCGAAGACGGCGGGCGCTTAAGCGAAGCTGACACTCAACTGCACTGATAATATCAAGAGCACAGCCAGACAAAGCTTTGCGGCCCGTGCTCGTCGTCTGCCAAGTGAGGGAAAACAAGACACCTATTTCTCCGTGTACTGAGACCAACTAATTATGATGGTTCTACAACATTATAGACATGTAGGAGGTTTCTGCGTCGGGAGAAATTGTATGTAATTATTTTCTAATTCTTGAATATCAATGGAGGAACCCTTTGATGTGTCGAAGGGGTTACGGACGCAGTTCGTAATCCCAAATACTGTGTTCGAAACATAACTGCGGACGATCTGGCAGCAGACCGCCCTGCGTTGTTTTTTTTTGGTTTATAAAATGGTATGAGTGTCGGTCGTTAAAAAAATAATGACAATGTACTGATCCTAAACCTGCCAAGAAATCACAACCAGCCAAACAAATTCTGAGGTTGACTGCAACATCCTGTAAAGGATATGCAACTAACCTTGTATTTTGGATGATGTCTAGTGCGCCATCTCATCCCCACTTCTTTCTATCTAATCCCTACTCCTTTCTTCTACTTCTATGAGCGACAGACAATACATGTTTGTGTTTATTTACGAACTGTCTAATTCTGGAAGAGCAGGGTTCAGATACCGACTTCGTAAAAGTTACGTATAAAAGTTACATACAGTCAGTTGTGATGTTTGGAAATGAAACATGGACAATTAGTAAATACATGTGAACTCTCTTATTCGTTGCGGAGATGTGGTTTTGGTGAGTTTATGCTGTGCACATAAAGTGGTTAAAAAGATTATCGATTTCATTGCACTGGGTTCTATCCCAGATGGCTAGGTCTTCTTTTTACAGAATGACCGGTAAGTTACATGGCACAGAGCCCGATCTCCCTAGCTCCATCGAACCCCCGCACATTTCCCCGATATAAATTACACTAGTGAACTGAATGAGGAACGTCTGGTCGAGTGGCTAGAGCTCCAGACTACCATTTGGGAGACTAGGGTTCGAATCCTCGGTTAGGTGTTGAAGTTTTTTTTTTTCTCTTTAGGGGCAAAAATAGAACCGTAAGCCATACAGTCCGCGGCGACCGCACTAGCCAGGCTGACTTAATTTCACAGGCTCAAGACCCCCCCCCCCCCCTTTTTTTTTCGCTTCACCTTGTCCTAAACAGCAAGTTACTATTGGTGGCAATGACAGTCTTTTTGAGTACTGACAGAACTGAATAACAGACTCCGAAATTGAACCCACGGTTTTATGAGACTGTGCTGTATGGGACAGAAACGGAATAAGCCTGACAACAAAGCTGAAAGTCTACAAAGCAGTTGTATTATCCATACTGCTTTATGCTTGTGAAACATGGACTGTTTATTAGCGACACGCTAGGAAATTAACCCACTTCCATACAGTTTGCCTTAGGTAGGTATTGAAGATCAACTGGCAAGACAAGATCCTAGACACTGAAGTCCAAGAAAGGGCCTCCATTCCAAGTATCCACACTCTACTAACGAAGAATCAGATTAGCTGGGCTGGTCACTTAACTCGCATGCACAGGCTCTCTCAAGGAAATTTTTTACGGCGCGCTGCGTAAACGCTCCCCACTGAGACGACACCCCAACCCCTCCCATTTCCCACAATTTCTGGCAGAATGATATCATTACTGAAAAATGAAATTATTGAATGCAGAACACAATTATATCTAATTATTTTAACACTATTGATGTCCAATCGAAAACGACAAACAAGGGAAACAATTAAATCGTGTATGTTAATACTATCATTGTCCCTTCGTAAACTACAAACACAGGAAACAATTACATCTAATTGTTTTAATAATAGTAGTGTCCCCTTTGGTGATCGAGTGAAATGGCGAGTCATGACCGCCCACGCTTTCCGGCATGGCACATGATGCATGGAATGTCCCTTCGAAAAAGACAAATAGGGGAAACAATTATACCTCATTATTTTAATACCGGCGATATCTCCCCGAAAACGACAAACAGAGAAAACAATTAAATCTAATTATTTTAATACTACCGGGTGTTTTTAAAGTCTCACTTCACTTTGTGTGTAGAAACAAATTTGAAAAATGAAATAAACGACGTTATAAAACATGTGCCAAAAACATTAATTAAATTAGTTACAGTACTTACTGCTATGGTCTATCGCTCTTTTTGGAACCCAGGATATTCATTCTGAGCCGGTGATGAATCCCAACTATAACTTCTTGAAGTTGAACGAACGAAAAAAGTGCCAATGAAGTATTCATTATAACAGTTGTTGGAAATGTCCACTACGGGCTTCAAGACATGACTGTAAACGTCTCTTCATGTTGTCATATACCTTCTGCAACGTGTCTGTTGTTATTTCTTGAATGGTAATTGTGATTGTTTCTTTCAGGTTCTCAGTTGTGTGTACATTATTTTTGTAAACATTGCCTTTCAAGAAACGCCTAGATACAGGTCAAATTCTACGCGATATTATGTGACTTGCGAAAATCCCCCGCCCCAAAAAAGGAAAAACAAACAAACAAACAAACAAACAAACAAACAAACAAACAAACAAACAAACAAACAAACAAAAAAACAACAACAACAACACAATGATACTCTAGCAGTTGCACCATCTTGCTGGTACCACGCTTCTTTAATTTCATGTTTATTCAGATGTTCTAAAATAGGTTCCAGAATGTCACTACGGTACGCATCTGCATTTATAGTGTTGCTGAAGAAAATTGGTTTAGTAAAACATTTTCTACTGACGACATACCATACTCAAATTTTCTCATCGTGAAGAGGCACTTCGTGAAATGCATTGGGATTAAAATTGCTCCAAATACGATTATTTTGGCTATTAACGTATCCAGATAGATGAAACCATGCCTCATCAGAGAATAAAGTTGCATCGAAAATTGACTTGTCCTCTTTAGCTAAAACACCACGTGGAGTAGTTGACTCTGGATTGAATATCACAATCTTTTAGTTCAGACAAAACAGAAATGCTGTATGGATGAACATTTAGTTGTTGTTTAAGAATTTTGTGCACTGTGCTTTCTGATACATTCACTAGTTGCGACATTATCCTTAAGGTCTTGCTTGGACTTTTCAGGATTCTGTCTTGGATATCTAGACATTTTTCTTTAGACACAGCAGGCCTACCAGATCGCGGAGCATCGTCCATATTTCCAGTAGCAAGAAACGTATTCAACAAATTTCTAGCCTTAAAGCGATGAGGAGGTTGTTTATCAGAAAATCTTGCTATAAATCTTTGACCGCCGTTTCGAAATACTAGTTCACCCCCCAAAGCATTCTTTCCTTGATGACATCATTCAGTTTGGAGTGCAAAGAATTACTCCAGCAGATGACATCCAATCGCTGCATATTGCTTCACGATGGACTGTGGAGCACATGTTTTGATGGCGTCATGTACTTCATTTTTCAAATTTGTCATACATAATAAGTGTAGTGAGACTACAAACACCCGGTATTAATGTCTGCCATGTCGTTGCTGTGGGTGTTACTGGGCTCGCAGTTAATAATGTACTGTTGTCTAGATGCAGGTCTGATGGCAGGTGTATTCACATTGACGATTCCAGTCACTTGGATCTTTCATACGCGTTTGCTGACTGATGCTCTCTACAGAGTGAACAAACCGCACAGCGGCTACTCAACACAGTTTTATTCCACAACGCCCGCCATTCCGGGCCTCATTAGCCAGCCAAGCAGTTCATACACTTTATGTGCTGACTCGTACGCTGTCCCACTAATGACTGTCCGTTCAGGGGTTATCTGTCACTTGGGTTTACAATGGTGCTGGTACGGTAGACACTACTCGTTGCAAATCAGTGCTACTGGTGAATTATGATTGTCCTTAATCCGTCTAGGTAAAGACTTACTGCGTCACGCTGACTGTTAGATTCTTGATGTTGTAATTCTTCAGTAGTCGTGTAGATGTCGTGTATGGAGATATCACTGAAATATGTCTGCGTTTGCTCCATAAGCTGTCCGAGCTCTGAATGACAAGTTTAGCCAGCGCTTTCGTTCAGGTCGCTACCTCTGACCCCACACATTTCCCGTAAACCGGTGAACTCCTTGAGCGTTACTACTCCCTCTGTTCTATTGTTAATCATACTGTTCCTGTCTTGCGGGTGGTAGTGAATTACTTGTCACTCTACTGTTTTACCACCCTATGTCCTTCTTAACCCATTTATGTTCATGATATTCCCCCACGAAAACGAAAAACAAGGGAAGCAATTAAATCTAATTATTTTAATACTAGTAATGTCCCTTCGAAAACGACAAACGGAGAAAGCAATTACATCTAATTGTTTGAATACTACTGATGCCCTTTCGAAAACGACAAACAGAAAAGATTGAGATTAATGGCGATTAAAAAATACTCCGCATTTGAACAATATTGGTGACTTATGCACTGGGTATTTTAGTCAAAAGTATTCTTCATTTATTCATTTTATATATATATATAACACCGCAGTATACAACTAACGAGATGCAGCGACGATGCCAGGCAAGAAATTGTACAATATAATTGTTTATGGCGTCCGTGTTTGCATTCACGAAGGGAATGCATTGTTTTGAATGTAATGCCAGTTTTTAAATGTTAAACGACATACAATGTTACATCAGACACATTAAAAAAAAAAAAAAAAAAATCAGCAGCACTTCGATAATGAATTTTAGTGATCATTCGCTAAATGCTTTTGTTAGTTGCAATTTATAATTGTGTGTGTGTGTGTGTGTGTGTGTGTGTGTGTGTGTGTGTGTGTGTGTGTGTGTGCGTTTTTTTCCCCTCAAATTAATTCTACCTTGTACGTTGTAGAGGGGTTTGCGTCTTCCCAAATTGAACACAAATGCCAGAAAATAGACCTCATTGCCCATGTTTTATCCTATACGGCTCGGTCTATTTCTGCAGGGAAGTCGCACAAAGCATGAACTCCGTAGCTCTAGCGACGATTCCCTGGAGTTTCCGAGGATTGTCACTCGTAACCAAAACGACGTAGACCGGAATCGAACAATAACATTCGGAACCTCAAGGCAGGCGGAAGTAACCAGTAGGCCATTGAGACTTCCTGCGTGTTCCAGTAACCTCATAGAGCTATGTCGACTGTAGCGTCGCCGCTGGTAGGGTCTCCCATGTCGGTCAGGTCAAGGGATCGGGACCAGACGAAGCGATACACACGGGTCTCCCTGACTCAGAGGTTAACGTCATTCTCCGTAATCCCGTATATTCTCGTGTGTAACGTAACTTGCGCGAGAATCGGTAGCGGTTCTCGCCGCGTTGGTAACTTACGGAGTATGTGAGCCGGTCGCTCAGAAAGCAATGGCAAAATACTGAGCGTAATCTTGTCTAGTGCATCAACAGCAGCTGAAAAATGCTGATGTTGACTGCAACGTCCTGTAAGGGATATGCAACAAAAAATAAGTTAATTTACACTGCGGACAGTCAAAGGCTAGGGAAAGCTAACCCGAGCAAATACACTGATGTACAGAGCTACAGGCTTGACGAAATAGTACAACGCAATTCACTTAATAATGGTGATGAAACACTGGATAATTGATTTGTTGTGTAGAACACAAGCTATTTATTAATTTAAAATAATCAGATATAGCAAACAAATGTGGCTCATTCTAAGCTTCGACTTAACTGACGTTGTCTGTTTTGTTTCCCTAACATAGTATACGCAACTGGCCAAAATAATTTTACACACAAAATACTGACCACGAGAGGCCTTCAAATGAAAACCTAAAAGTGTGATAGACATTACAATAATCCATGCCATTGTCTTGTAACCTGTCAATATTGTTGTTAAGGATGTCAAGAGTGTTAAGCACGTGACATCACGGTGCAGAACGAACACGGTTACGCCATAAGGACAGTTTAAAGATGGCGGCCCCACTTCAATAATCTTGACATCCTTAACAACAGCTATTGAAAGGTCCTGAAGATAATGACATGGTAATTGTAATTTCTATCACATCTTTAAGGTTTTAATTTGAAGCCCACTCGCAATTAGCAAACACTTATGAACTCTAGAGAGGCCTTAAGATCCAGAACTATGAAACAATTGCCAGTGTCTGTAAATAAATAAATTGTTTGTTGTAACAATTAACTAGACCTACTTTTAGAAAGGTGCGAAACTAACAATTTGTTGTAATATTATCCACCTATCTCGAATTCTATTGTTATTCCTGTCTCTTGTCCTATTTCAGGTCTTAGCCAGATATGACTGAGCTACCGTATGACAGTAGACGGTACTACCTGCTTTCTGTCAGCGCCGAATGTTGGGCGGCGCTTACCAAACCCGACACACCACATTGTGCCAACGGCTTCGGGCGGAAGAGCGCAATTGGGAGGGTACTAGCCTTATCCTGGTGCGAGGAAATGCAACCCAAAGACAAAATAAGTCATGGCAGGGCAGACCAGGCCCTAAGCCTTGGTTGGCAGCTGGTCTAGGATCGAAGCTCCGACAGGCGGACAGTTAGAGCATTGCTTTGCTGATCCGGCAGCTTCTGCAGCTTGTCTTGTTCCAGATTATAGGTGTCAACTTTCCTCTGGAGTGAACTAGGCAGGCCGAGAGAGGGATCATGCTGAATGGGCAACACATGGTTTCTTTATTTTAGCCCATGCTTTGTGCTATGGAGAGGCAATAACTCCATCCCTGGTCTTAACCGGTCTCGGAATCAAAGCGAGAGGCAACTGTTACGGGTAATAAGTCCTTGTCAGTTGGCGTAGACATGGGGCGCCACGCGTTGCCTCTGACGGTGGGAGACACCTACAGGTGTCACTGATCAGCTACCGCCCGCCTCAAGCTGGGCAGCCCCCAGCCAATTGGGTGCTGATCCGCCACAGCCTGCCTGCTTCAATGGGTGCTTGGGGCTAGGACAAAATCTGAATCGCAGGCTGTAAAACCAATGCACCAGGTACTAATAAAAAGAATAGAAACCTCAAGCTACGGCTTGCAACCTGGAACGTGAGAACCATGTGTCCAGGATTTTCCACTGACTTGACAAATATTGACGATGTGAGAAATACGGCTGTGATTGATGCTGACCTCAATCGTCTTAACATTGATATTGCTGGCCTGCAGGAGACTCGCCTCGCCGAGGAAGGGTCACTCAGGGAAAACAATTACACCTTTTTTGGAAGGGAAGAGGGCAGGCAGAAAAAAGGCAACATGGTGTGGGCTTTGCAGTGAAGAATTCGCTACTGGGAATGATTGATATCCCAGCTGGAGGTAATGAAAGATTATTATCACTGCGCTTGGCAACCTCTTGTGGATTTGCCACCATTCTCACTGCATATGCACCGACACTCGCTTCCTCTGATGATGTGAAGGATACGTTCTATGAGCAGCTAGACTCTGCGATCAAGGCAGTTCCAAAATCCGACTACATTTATATGCTCGGTGATTTCAATGCTCGTGTGGGCAAGGACTCGAGTTCATGGCCAGTGTGCCTTGGAAAATACAACATCGGTCGCATGAATGATAATGGGCAAAGGCTGCTGGAGCATTGCACTAGAAATGACCTATGTATTACAAACTCCTTTTTTAAAACAAAAGAGATGCATAAGGTCACATGGAAACATCCAAGATCCAGCCATTGGCATCAGCTGGACTTCATTATCACACGGAGACAACATCTGTACCATACATCATTAACTCGAAGTTACCACAGTGCTGACTGTGATACAGATCATTCTTTGGTTGTTGCAAGGGTTAGACTGAGACCAAAGAGAATCTACACAGCTAAACACAAGTCTAGCCCCAGGATTAATATTACTAACACTCACGATCCTGGAAAGTGCTTTGAATTTCAACAGCAACTTGAAGACGCTTTCAATGATACATCAGAAAATTGTATAGTAAATGATAAATGGAGTAAACTTAAGGAAACTATTTATAAAACAGCGGTAGGGGTTTACGGCACTGTGGATCATAAGAGGCAGGACTGGTTTGCGGCAAACAGCCAGATACTGCAGCCCTTGATTGATAAAAAGAAGATAGCTCTCTTAAGAAACAAGGAAAGACCAACGCGTAACACTCTGAGTGAGCTGAAGCAAGCGAGGAAGGATGTACAAAAGGCTGCCAGGCAGTGTGCGAATGACTATTGGATCAAGTTATGTGAGTCCATTCAAATCGCAAGTGATAAGGGAAACATCAGAAGCATGTATGAAGGGATAAAGAAAGCCTGTGGTCCAATGATCAAAAGAAGTGCACCGCTGAAAACCTTGACTGGAGAAATCATCACTGATAAGAAACAGCAGATGGATAGATGGGTCGAGCACTATTTAGAGCTTTACTCAAGTGAGACCAAGCTAGCGGATGATGCCCTCAACGCCATAGAGGCCCTGCCAACTCTTGACCACCTGGACACACTTCCCACTATAACAGAAGTTAAGTGTGCTATAAATGAGCTTGCATCTGGCAAGGCTCCAGGTAAGGATGGGATTCCAATAGAGGTAATCAGGAGTGGGCAAGACACACTCGCTCTACAGATCCACCAGCTAATAGAGCTATGCTGGCGAGAAGGACAAGTCCCACAGGATTTCAAAGATTCAAACATCATAACGCTGTACAAGAACAAGGGAGATCGGAGCGACTGTAACAACTATAGGGGTATCTCACTTCTGTGTATTGTTGGGAAAGTATTTGCCAGAATTGTCCTGCACAGACTTCAAGTCCTGGGAGATCAAGTCTACCCCGAATCACAGTGCGGCTTCCGTCAGAACCGGTCTACCATTGATATGATATTCTCATTGCGACAGATGCAAGAAAAATGCCGGGAACAAAATCAGCCACTGTTTATTGCCTTCATCGACCTCACAAAGGCATTCGATTTGGTCAGTCGTGAGGGTCTGTTCAAAGCACTAAAGAAGATTGGCTGCCCACCAACTCTTCTGTCCATTGTGGAATCGTTCCACACAGGCATGAAGGGTATAATCAAGTTTGATGGCTCAACTTCAGAAGAGTTTGAAATCAAGAGTGGAGTTAAGCAAGGTTGTGTACTATCCCCCACCCTCTTTGGGATATACTTTTCACTTCTACTGAAATATGCCTTTCGTGATCAGGATGACGGTATATACATTCACTCACGCTCAGATGGTGGCCTCTATAATGCTCAGAGATTGAAGGCCAAGACCAAAATTAGCAGGGTACTAATCAGAGAGTTGCTTTTTGCGGATGATGCTGCGATTACGACCCACTCTGAGGAAGAATTACAACATCTACTATCTGCATTCTCCAATGCTTGTTCTGAATTTGGTTTAACAATTAACAAAAAGAAGACACAGATTATGTCACAAGGTGCACATGGTGTACCATCAATCTTTATTGACGACGCCGAACTGGAGATAGTAGACCATTTTACATATCTAGGATCAGAGGTAAATAGCAAATTATCCCTCGATCAGGAAATCAACATCAGGATTGGCAAGGCAGCAACAACAATGAACATGTTAGCAAAAAGAGTCTGGGAGAACAGGAAGCTTACTGCCAAAACAAAAGTCCTCGTCTACCAAGCCTGTGTCCTTAGTACTCTTCTTTATGGCAGTGAAACCTGGACAACTTACTCACGCCAAGAGAAACGTTTAAACAGCTTTCATATGCGGTGTCTGCGAAGAATACTTGGTATTAAGTGGCAAGACAAAATCACAAATACTGAAGTATTGGAAAGATCAGGTTGTGTGACGGTGTATTCCATGCTCAGTCTTCGTAGACTTAGATGGATAGGACACGTTAGGAGGATGGATGATGGTAGAATACCAAAGGACATCTTTTTTGGTGAATTACAGACAGGGTAGGAGATCTCAGGGTCGGCCTCTACTACGATACAAAGATGTGTGTAAGCGGGACATGATTGATACAGGCATTGATAATGCACATTGGGAGCACGTCGCCGCTGAACGTGTTGCATGGAGGGCAACTATCAGAAACGGAATAAAGACAAAGGAGAAAATGATTGCAGATAAAGCACACACAGAGCGTGAGAGACGTAAGATGGTGCAAAATGGTGGAAGTGACCATGTTTTCACATGCACCTACTGTGGGCAAACATTTGCAGCAAGAATTGGCCTTACCAGCCACACTCGACACCGCCATGGATCGTAGTTATTAAGCCTTTTTGAAGCACAATGTACCAAACTATCGTCTGTCAAGACGGAAAGGTGCCAATGAATGAATGTTATATTTATGACATGACGTCAATATCTGTTTGTTTTAGATAATACAGATTTTGAATTAATAATGTATTTAAATAATATTTCTTTTGATTTTTAAGCTCTATAAAGCACTTAAAGAAAGGAATTATCTCGGTGCTATAGAAAGAAAATGCAAGGAGTTGCAAATCGAGAAAAAGGAGTGTCAAAAGATATAATAGATATTTGTCATTGTAAGTGTCTGTTAGCCTGTCTGTCTGGATGTCTGCCTGTTCTATTTGTCTTTTCCGTCTTTCTGTTCTGTCTCTCTGTGTGTCTGCCTATCTGTCTGTATGCATTGTTCACTGTGCACGGCATTCATATTACCATGTTATTTTCTTCCTGAATATAACATGCATAATAGATAACGTATAATTAATGTGCGAAAGATGAGTTCTTGGAAGCGCAGAGTGTCTGACGAACCTGCAGATCCATTTTGTTATTAATTATTAATTACTTTATAATTTTGTCCCAAAGTAATTTCCTGCTACGGGCCTATGACGTGACAGCGCCGTCACAATTTGTAAGCTTTAGAGTAATGTGGAATAGGTGGTGAATCTTTCCCTGCCTTTCGCAAGCGACGAGCCCATGCGTCGATTCAGCGTCCGACCGGGCTCATGACATTACCTGTATAGTTCGCTGTCAACCTCGCTAGCGCTCCCGCCATCCAATGTGTCATCCTTTGAAAATAAATCTCATTAATTCTTGCGGGAAGCCACCACGTCTGCAATGGCAAACTACTGAACGTAACTACTTGCCTAGTACATCAACAGCAGCTGAAAATGCTGGTATTGACTGCAACGTCACTTAAGGGATACACAACAAAATGTTTTTAGTGTTGAAGGATAATATATCGGCACATGTGGCATCCCATTTCGATACAATTATGGTATATTATAATACTTGGGTCAACTTGTTATTTGTTTTGTTTCGTGGTATCTATCACAATCTCACTGCTCAGTGAATGGAAATTTTCATTATAATACTTGTTCATTTAATTGTCTATCATGCTTTTGTCCAAAGCTACGTATTGTTAGACACTGAATCATATAATGAATTAAATGTAACAAGAAGGGAAGCGTTTATGAACATTTTTCTTACAGCTGTGCAATACTGAAGGTACTTACTATAACACTTTGCCGCCTTGACAGACTATAATTTGTTACAATGTGCTCATAAAAAAGGCAACATGGCTACAAACCATGGCGGTAGAGAATCTGACTGATGAGACCAATTCGAGCGGTAACTGTTTGTCCAAAATGAATGCATGTGAAAACATGGTCATTTCCACTATCACGCACCATTTTATGTCTCACACGCGCAGTGTGCTACCTATGTATTATTATTTTCTCCTTTATTTTTATTACATTCATGATCTTTGCCCACCATACAACGCCATCAGCGGCGACTTTCTCTAAAGGTGCAATAGCAATGCCTGTATAAATCAAGTTCCGCTTACACACACACACACACACACACACACACACACACACACACACACACGCACACACACACGCACGCACGCACGCACACACACACACACACACACACAAGCAACTGTATACTGTAGTAGAGGACGACCTCGAGATCTTATACCCATCTGTTACAAAAGGGTAGTAGCATATCCTTTACAAGACGTCGCAGTCAACACCGTCATTTGTTGATGCAATGATCTTTTGGCAAGTTTACCTTCAGTTTGCCATTGCTTCCTGAATTGCTTTCTGTAATTCACCCAGAAAATGTCCCTTGGCATTTTACCATTGTCCATCCTCCTAATGTCTACTTCTCCATTGCAAGGAAGCTGCATGGCAGAGACCATGTGTTGCCCATGCATCATGATAAATCTCTCGGCCTGCCTTGTTTACTCCAAAGGAAAGGTAACACCAATACATCTGGAGCAAGACAAGATGTAGGATCAGCAAAGGAAAGGTAACACGAATACATCTGGAGCAAGACAAGATGCAGGAACAGCAAAGCAATGCTCTAACTGTCTACCTGTTGGAGTTTGCGGAATTATAAATTGCATTCGTAACTCCTTCGCCACAGAAGGAGGTGAGACAACGAAAGGGAACATATTTCATTCCATTCCATTATACCATTCCCCCTACCCCATTCAACCTCAGACGAGAAGTTATATTAGGGTCCATCGCCTGGCTCATGTTAATAATCCTTGGCCGAGTCAACCGCAGTTCGGCTTTTAATGTGAAGGTGATTGTTCTCCAAATAGGGTAATGGCTGTGAGAAATATTTCATAATGAAATTGCAAAGGAGAAGTTGAAGTAGACATGAATGATAGGTGAGGACGTGGACTGAATTGTATGGGACAAGTAAGGATAGATAGGCTTGTAATTAGTTGGCCATGACCCCTGTGGGAGGTAAAGGGTATAATAATAATAATAATAATAATAATAATAATAATAATAATAATAATAATAATAATAATAATAATAATAATAATAATACCCAGCATTCTTTGGCTGTTTAAAATTTCTTGGCAAGTTTACTATTGCTTTCTGAACGACCAGCACTCATACTATTGGAAATCAACGCAAGGGCGTCTGCTGCGAAATCCTCCGCAGCTGTGTTTCGATCGCGGTATGCGGGATTACGAATTACGTCCGTAAGCCCTTCGCCACAGAGCCGAGAAGAAGACATCTTCAAACATTTTTACAGTACAAGGTTACCCCAATGTAATATACAGCAGACAGATCTACAGACACAATATAATTTACAGCAGACAGATCTACAGACACAATATAATTTACAGCAGACAGATCTACAGACACAATATAATTTAAAGCAGACAGATCTACAGACACAATATAATTTACAGCAGACAGATCTACAGACACAATATAATTTACAGCAGACAGATCTACAGACACAATATAATTTACAGCAGACAGATCTACAGACACATATAATTTACAGCAGACAGATCTACAGACACAATATAATTTACAGCAGACAGATCAACAGACACAATATAATTTACAGCAGACAGATCTACAGACGTCATCGCCAGTCAAATATAGAAGAGCATATTGTTTTATACAAAGACATTTTCAAAACACAATAATGAACACTAATGCAAGTAGGTTACCAGCTAACAGTATACCACAACAAGCAATGATGTACAGACCAGAGGGAAACAGAGGAAGAGGCCGACCACGTAAACGATGGACGCAGGGAATAACAGAGTCCATGGGAATATCGATATATGAAGCCCATAAGCAGGCACTCTAACGCTGTTTATACTTCACCTCGACACCACAAGGTACAAGAGGAACATGATAAGATGAGATGAGATGAATAATGAACACTAGACGTAAGCCACATTCACGTCTCAAGAAAATGACAGTTATCAATGTACTTAATTCCACGATCGCCAGTGATATTTGCTATGTTTATCCTAATTCGTTCACACCGTCTTGTGTGTGTGTTAGTTTATGAATAACTAGCCTGGACAATGACAGAAAAGGAGAAAAGAAAAATCACAACACCAGAAATTAGATTTCTGAGAAGAATTCTCAATGAATCAAGAAGCGAAGAAATCAGAAATTAATAAATCAGGACTAAAGTGGGGGTTATAGCAGAGCTAGATTTTATTAGAAGGCAGCATGTCAAATGGTTTGGCCATATAACTAAGCTACCAACTAACAATATACCACAACAAGCAATGATGTACAGACCAGATGCAACCAGAAGAAGGCGCCGACCATGTAAATGATGGACAGAGGGAATAGTAGAGTCCATGGGAATCTCGTTACATGCAGCCCATAAGTGGGCACTCTCCCGTTGTTTATACTTCACCTGGATACCGCAAGGTACAAGAGGATCAAGATGAGATGGGATGAGATGAATAACTAGCGCCGTCGGAGAACTATCCTTTAGGCCAGTGAACTACACAAAGTTCTACTATCGTGATACAAATGTGCGAAGACAGAATAGTCAGACCTGTGCAGGATTTTAATCACAATGGACCGGGAATGCAGGGATTGGTCAGCAGGCTGAGAGACATGGAAGGTGCAACAGCTGGTTGACCACAATCCGAGCCCAAGCGATGTAATCGTCTATAAGCAGAAAAGGAAGAACAACAAGAAGAAAATGATGATTAGTAGGACAAAGAAGAAGAAGAAGAAGCTAGATATGCGTTGCTAGAGGGGAACAAAAACGCTGATGAGATGCTTAGCCATGAATAAGAGAAGGAAAAGAAACAAGGTCAAAGAACATGAAGACACAAGGAAGAAGAAGAAGAAGAAGAAGAAGAAGAAGAAGAAGAAGAAGAAGAAGAAGAAGAAGAAGAAGAAGAAGAAGAAGAAGAAGAAGAAGAAGAAGAAGAAGAAGAAGAGAAGACACCTCTATTAATAACTTTAATCTTAATTTCTCACACCGTCTTCATCCCTCGATTCTAATTGTTCACATTTCAATAATCCTAGTTTTCCTGAACGGACCATGAAGACTATTTTAATTAGCCTTCAGGGATGCCCCTAGTCTGATTTGTGTCGTTTCGCAGACTTACAATGAAGTCAAAAAACATTTCCCAAGGGAGTCTACTTCTAGTATTGTTGTGTAATATGGTTTCAGAGAGGCCCAATCTCTCATCCCATGCATTATGTCTGTCTTCTGTTTATTTCTATCCTGTCGTATTTGAAAAATAAAGTAAACAAGTTCATATAATAAATTTGTATTCAAAGATACAGTAAATTTAATGTGAATTTCCTATTCTCATAGCCCTGCCTTTTAGGGTTGGTGATCATGTTTGCCCACGTCTTCTATCTCTTGTGCTACCAATCATTTCTGATCGAGGTTTCTCCATGCCGCTGATATCAGACTGTCCAGTCTCCTTTCTTTTAGTCTTCCCCTACTTCTCTTTCCCTTAAACTTTCCCTTTGCGTAGGTCAGTCTTCCTCTTCCTGTGAACTGCCCAAAGAATGTGGACTGTCCTCGTTTGATGCTAGCAACCGGTTCTCTCAGCAAATCGGTCTCTTTTCAAGATATCCTCATTGCCCTGTCTATCTGTCCACCTTCTTGCTGTCTCTTCTCATAATTCTTCCATGAAACCACATCTCCCCAGCTTCCACATAATTATTCATTTGTCTACAAATTAATGCACAATATAGAAGCTTGTTAAAGTTTGCATAAGCCATCATGATTTAATCTATATAGGCCAGTTTTGTGCAAACAGAAAGACTTGATAATCAGTTTAAAATTACCGTGGTAGAAAATTGACATTATTGTGCGAACATGTGTATATTTCAGCTTGAAGGATTTATGTAATTACTTTATTTTATGTTGTGTGATTTCTGCGGTATATACTGTAACAAGCTACGTGGAGGGTCCCAAGTAACTATGTAACAATATTTCAATATTATTCTATTGCCCTGGCTGGGACAGGTTTTTGCTCGCCAACCCTCCTCCGTTCCCTGGACTCACTGTCACTCTGTCTTTCAACCTCGGGACCTAACCTCTAAGGTGTATTTCTGGCCGCCGCATAAATAACATGGCGATCGTCAGAATAACTTGAAAGTAATTTTATTAACCTAATCAAGAACAGCACAGGAAAACATCAAGGCAGATAAAACAGATAGTTCTAAACAGACACAACAAGGATAACGTTCAGGCACAGAGCCTCAGGTAGCTATCTTCACAGACCCAGCTTCATACACTGTCCGATCCGTCCACATACAGCTCACCGCGTGTGCAAGAATCTCCTTCCTTCCAGGTAATTGGTTGTACGTACAACAGCCTTCTGTAGAACCAAACTTCCAAGTTTCCATGGACCACAGTCTTTAGTAATCAAATGTTCTAGGGAAGTGCCATGGAATCACTTGGCATAATGTCAGGTAGGAAATAATGTCCTGGAGAATAGTTCTCATATAATAATGGGTGTGTCTGAGTGATTGGCGGGGTCCAGCCAATAATACAAAAGGACTCAATCCAAGCGTATCGAGATGACTGGTGATGTGTCAGTACAGCTGATGGTCATTCTTTCAAGGTCAGCAGTGGCTCTATCTCGTAGAGATCATATCCTTAGAGCTGGCATGGCCCAAACCTTGCCATGGCATAGTCATAAACATACTTTCTGCGTAGAGCCCTGTCGAGACCTTCAGCTCTGTTCATACTTCCAAAAGAAGGACCCTGGAAAGGACAAACATTTGTGAGAGTCTCCAGCCTAAACTTCTGGTACAGCCTACATGGAGACTCCTAATGGTCTCAGCACATCAGTTGCCATAACAAAATATATACATAATAATACTAATCAAGAGCCCTGATTGAATTGGCCCGACCTGACAAGAGGTCCTGGATTGGCAGCGTCTTTCCTAGACTAGGCCTTCAGCTTGACGAGGTCTTGTCGTTTGACCCTAGGAACCTTTTGTATATAAGACTCACTCTCCACACTCATACCAAGCCTTTATTATTATTGGGCACATTCATGTCCATGCTTCCCTCTCACTTGCAAACCATGCCTTTCTCACAACCAAGATCTTGTGGTGTGGTGCGCCTAGTAATCTGTGTGTTTCTCCCCGTTAACTAATAGTATAGTAGTGGGGTTGTATGGCACGCAGTGTAGTTCCCCATTCCCAGCAAGAATATGAAAGAAGATACTACCTCTTCCGGCTGCTGCTCTTGTCTGAGCTGTCGCCGCAATGTACCGGCAGTGCCTCACCTAACACGTAGATTCAGAGGAATGCAGGTTCTCTCAATAAGATAACGAAGTTTATTTATAATCCCCACATCATCCTATCGACTAAAAGACGAAAGAGATAGCACCGTGGATAGCCTCTTCCGGCTCAAGAAGATAGATCATAGATTGGTGGACCCCATCCCCAAGGAGCCCTTCCCTCCTTCCGGCACACCGTAGCTATCTAATGTGCTTATATTTAAAAGAGAGATGCTACTAAGTAACGGTAAGCCGTAGGAAGAAAGATATCACTCGTCCATCAGCTGCCAAGAACCAGCGATATCATTTGGTAACTACTTATTCTTCAGATGTGTTCCCTTGCCATGCCAAGATCAAGACGCGTAGCCAGATTGGCTAACGGTCACCCCTTCCCAATATGGCAAGACTGCTGTTTCGCCATATCCTCTCAGTCTTTAAGACAATAGAGATTTATAAGTGCAAAACTAATTACAACCTAAGATTACCTTTCTTAGGCCATCAGTATTCTGCCTTTAGAATGTCGCAATCTTTAACTTGGACTCTTGACATTAGGCAGTAGATAACGATCAGTAGAAACGGACATGAATCCTCCAGAAGCCGCACCAGTGCACATTTGGCGCAGGGCGCTCCATCGGGTCTACCCGAAAGAACCAAACATATATTTACTCGCTCCATGTAAAGATTGTGTTATGAAGGTAACCCAAAGAACTATCTTTCATGGAGATTGAGCGAACAAGAGAACTGAGAGCTTCCGAAAGCCGTTTCCCCCTGTTTTCCCAAAATCAAAGAAGGCATGAGGACATGAGCCACTGGCGTTTCGCCACATAGGCCCCATCTTAAGAAAGTCGAACCCTACGAACTTTCGACTACCAGAGGTTCTGTTCGAATGACCCCACCCTCACATTCAACCATAGGATGTCGTGATAGGAAATCCGCTCCCACATTCTCCCTTCCGGGGATGTATTCGACCGTGAACTGATACGGTTGTAGGAGCAATGACCATCTCATTAACCTCGCGTTCAGTTTCTTAGAAGTTGCCAAAAAGGTCAGAGGTTGATGGTCGGACTGCACTTTGAACGGTACTCCATACAGATAAGGTTGAAATTTCTGTACCGCCCACACTAGAGCCAGACATTCCCGTTCGACTGTGGAGTAATTCCGTTCGGCGGGTAACAGTTTTCTACTTGCATACGCCACCGGACATAGCACCGAAGCATCATCTCGCCCTTCCTGCAACAAAGTTGCCCCAATCCCTATGTTACTCGCGTCGGTTCTTAGAACAAACGTTTTCTCCAAATTTGGGAGTTGCAGGACTGGCCTATCCACCAAAGCCTGTTTCAGCCTCCCATAAGCTTCTTCACAGCTCGGGGTCCAGATTATAAGATCTGGCGATCCTTTCTTCAGAGTCTCGGTTAACGGCGCCGCAATTTCGTTGAACTTTGGAATAAATTTCTGGTAAAACCCACACAGAGACAAGAAAGACCTAACATCTTTTTTGGATTTAGGACGGGGTGCGAGACGGACCTTTTCAATATTCTTTTCTTCCGGTACCAGTCCCCCTGGGGTAATAGTATGTCCCAGAAATTCCAAGGATTGATAGCCAATCATGCATTTGGCTGGACGGGCGGTTAACCCTTCCTCTTTTAACCTTTTGAAGATCTGTCCCAAGGACCTCAGGTGATCACTCAGATTGTCAGACGCGATGAGAATATCATCCATAAACGAGACCACAGAGGGATCCTTTAAAGGGTCTAATAACATTCTCATCATGCGAGTGAACACACTGGGCGCATTGCTCAGCCCAAATGGCATCACCTTGAATTCGTAATGCCCGCTCGGAGTACTGAAGGCGAGCCAGGGGCGAACCTCGGGTTTCACAGGGATCTGATAATATCCCCTGCTTAGATCAATTTTTGAAAAGTACTTTGCCTTATTTAGTCTGGCAAACAGTTGATTTGTGTTCGGTAACGGTTCAACTTGGAATGTCGTACATCTGTTTAAATGCCTGTAATCAATACATAGGCGGTGCTCCCCACTGGGCTTCCTCAACAAGACAACCCCGGCATTATAAGGAGAAGTCGAAGGAGTGATGATGTCATCGTCCAGAAGCTTCTGGATTTCAGCTTCCAGGGCCTTCTCTTTCGAAAAGGGCACTGGATATATTTTTTGGCGAACAGGGTCTTGGGTAGTCAGAGTCATATTAAACTCGACTAACCCTGTTCGCCCTGGCCGATCGGTAAGAATCTGCTGATGGGACTCCAACAAACGGATGACCCGGTCGGTGTCTTCAGCCGACAGATCAGGATTAATATGTACATCCCTATAGGTTTCCCCAGAGTTTAAAGGATACTCCCTATCCGCGTCTTCGCCCGATTCAGTTTCCATCGCGACCGCCATAGTCATAAGTGGGAGAGAGGTACCATCAGATCGTTCTTCATACTTTTTGAGGAGGTTAATGTGGAAGATTTTAGATTTCCCCCTGATCCGGATGGCATAGTTGGTTCGGGACACAACCCTTTCCACCGGGAAAGGTCCCTGCCAACCAATTTCGAGTTTATTGGAACCCACTGGAAGTAACAACAGAACCCGATCCCCCACTTTAAGAGACCTATCTTTTGTCCTTCTATTGTAGTAGGCCGCGTGTCTCTTTCTGGCTGCCCTTAGATTCTGAGCTGCCAAAGCCCAACCCGTCTGGAGTTTCTTCTTTAACTCTTCGACGTATTTATATGAGGATACAACTTCTTCGGAAGTTTCTTCCTCTGTCCAACATCTCAATAGGGCTTCTAAGGGACCCTTAATAGGTCTCCCGAATAGTAGAGTGGCTGGTGGCAACCCGGTCGACCCATGGGGAACCTCCCGATAGGCGAACAAGGCGGCTGAGATATACTCATCCCATCTGTCTGGTTTCTCTTGAGCCAGCTTCCGAAGCATGGTCATCAAGGTACCATTAAACCTCTCTACTTGCCCATTAGACTGAGGGTGGTACGGGCTTGTGTGAATGTGGTGAGTCTGGAAGATACGAAAGACTTCTTCCATCAGCTTACCACAGAACTGAGACCCATTGTCCGTTAGGATCTGGTTGGGAAATCCCAACCGAGTAAAGGTCTCCATCAGTGCATCAGCCACTCGCTTAGAGTCGATTGTGGCCAAAGGTATCGCCTCACCCCACATGGAACAGCAATCCACCATCGTGAGAATGTACTTATTCCTCTTCCTAGTCCGAGGAAGAGGACCAACAAGATCGATGGCAACTCTCTCGAAAGGAGAGTTCATAATGGGCATGTCACCCAAGACTACCGGAGCCGTCCAGTGTTTTGGTGCCACACGCTGACACTCTGGGCACGACTTGACGTACCTACGCACGTCTCCAGTCATCCCTGGCCAGTAGTAATGGCAGGAAATGCGCTGGAGAGTTGCCCCGACACCCATATGTCCACTGAAAGAAATGGTGTGTCCCATATGAAGAAGCTGTTCCCGATAAGCCTTAGGAACTACCAGCTGTCCATGCTGGCGTTCCTCCACTCCGGCTCTCCGGTACAGTAACCGATTCTTCATATAATACTGACCCCGTCTTGGTGGGTCAGAACTTTTTGGCAACTGGTTGAAGCAAGGTTGCAAAGTAGCATCCTGGCTTTGAGCAGCTCGTAACTCCCCAGGCAAGGGATTCACGATCAAGGCTGGCGTCTGCTCATCCTCCGATTGAGATCTGGTTTGCATCGCCCCTACGTACATGGGTTCGGTTGGAATCCCTAGAAAGACGTAGCGACAACCCAAGATCATTGGGAAGATAGGATCGAGCAGAACGGCTGCCTGTATAGTGCCGGTAACATATTTTGATTTGATGTCCACCTTCGCAATTGGAAGAGACATCGCCACCGCACTCTTTGTCGCCGTTTGAATCTCAATAGATTCCCCGGTTAACTGCTCTGGGCTCACTAAGTGTGATGAAATTACAGCCTCAAACTGCAGACCTGTGTCATAGAGACACTCAACTGGTTGTCCGTTCACAAGTATCGTTTCTACTACTGGTGGTTTCTCTGAATCTTTGTTCTCAAGACCCCTCCCTTCTACCTCCTTGTTAGACCCTTCCCCGGTTTCTACAAGACAGGCAGCATAGTGAGAGTTTTTCTGTTTGCGCCGGCAATCGGCCGTATTGTGTGTGGGAGATTTGCAGTAGGCGCACCACTTTTCACTCCACTTTCTTTTAGGAGATCCAGGTGGACTCTTACCAGAGGGTTTCTTAATTGGAACTTTATCGAAAGGATCCTCCTTTTTAGTGTGGGTTGTTTTAGGGTTCTTCTTCTTTCCAGACCAAGTGTCTGGTGATCGGGGATTGGGTTGTGACAGTTCCCCAGTATCTCCATGAGCCAGCACATACCTTTCCGCTAATGTATTTACCAAGTCTAACTTCTCTGCCCCATTTTCTAGCAAGAAAGTTTGCAATGGCTTCGGCATCATCCTTTTCATTTGGTCCACGACCACTAATTCTTCTAAACTTTCATAGTCGTTAGCAAAGCCAGCTAATGACATCCACTTCAAAAGGTAAGACTTCAGTCGAACACTGTAGGCTGCGAACATCTCCCCTGGTTCTCTCTTCGACTTTCTGAACTGCTGTCGATAATTATGAGCTGTCATCTGGAACCTTTTCAATAATGCTTTCTCCAGAGCTTCATAGTCATTCTCCATACCAGGTGGCAACCTTGAGTAGACCTCGTACGCGGTCCCCCTCAGGCCCTGCGAGAGTTTCAAGTTCCATTTCCCACGTTCCAGTCCCATAGCCAAAGCCATCGACTGGAATTTTTGAAGATACTGGTCGATCTTCTCTTTGTGTTCATCGAACGGGAGCAAAGGGAACTTCATTGCCTGGTATGGACCGCCACTAGGAGTTGTTGAGTCAGGTAGAACTGTGCCTCCCACTGCACCCTCGCTTTCCTTGGCAGTTTTAGCTCTAAGCTCCAACTCCCTCATGCGGAACTCATGGTCTCTGACGGCCTGTTCTGCTTCCCTTTTCTTAGTTTCGCTCTCAGCTTCCATTTTCTTAGCTTCGCGGTCAGCTTCTATTTTCTTAGCTTCACGCTCGATCTCAAATTTCCTAGCTTCGCGCTCAGCCTGTCTGAAGTCTCTTTCAACTTCCTGAACATATTTTTGTAACTCTACACCATCGTAGCCCATCTCTCGACCTTTAGCCTGTACTTCTGCAACATTAAATTTCGCTGATGCCATCTTAACTCAGCGGGTAAATGTATACAATTCTATATCAAAACTTTATCGTTCAAATAACAATTGGATAGTTTATACGACCACAACACGTCATATGTCGGTCAGTCTGTGTCAGGCAGAGTACAGACAATAGCCAGGCACGGTAGGCAGAACCTATTGATAGTAGACAAGGATATCTGTCCCCTATCACTATATCAGCCAGAACTCCACCAGGATTTCAAATATCCCGGGACGTGCCCCCAGAAATTGTAACAAGCTACGTGGAGGGTCCCAAGTAACTATGTAACAATATTTCAATATTATTCTATTGCCCTGGCTGGGATAGGTTTTTGCTTGCCAACCCTCCTCCGTTCCCTGGACTCACTGTCACTGTCTTTCAACCTCGGGACCTAACCTCTAAGGTGTATTTCTGGCCGCCGCATAAATAACATGGCGATCGTCAGAATAACTTGAAAGTAATTTTATTAACCTAATCAAGAACAGCACAGGAAAACATCAAGGCAGATAAAACAGATAGTTCTAAACAGACACAACAAGGATAACGTTCAGGCACAGAGCCTCAGGTAGCTATCTTCACAGACCCAGCTTCATACACTGTCCGATCCGTCCACATACAGCTCACCGCGTGTGCAAGAATCTCCTTCCTTCCAGGTAATTGGTTGTACGTACAACAGCCTTCTGTAGAACCAAACTTCCAAGTTTCCATGGACCACAGTCTTTAGTAATCAAATGTTCTAGGGAAGTGCCATGGAATCACTTGGCATAATGTCAGGTAGGAAATAATGTCCTGGAGAATAGTTCTCATATAATAATGGGTGTGTCTGAGTGATTGGCGGGGTCCAGCCAATAATACAAAAGGACTCAATCCAAGCGTATCGAGATGACTGGTGATGTGTCAGTACAGCTGATGGTCATTCTTTCAAGGTCAGCAGTGGCTCTATCTCGTAGAGATCATATCCTTAGAGCTGGCATGGCCCAAACCTTGCCATGGCATAGTCATAAACATACTTTCTGCGTAGAGCCCTGTCGAGACCTTCAGCTCTGTTCATACTTCCAAAAGAAGGACCCTGGAAAGGACAAACATTTGTGAGAGTCTCCAGCCTAAACTTCTGGTACAGCCTACATGGAGACTCCTAATGGTCTCAGCACATCAGTTGCCATAACAAAATATATACATAATAATACTAATCAAGAGCCCTGATTGAATTGGCCCGACCTGACAAGAGGTCCTGGATTGGCAGCGTCTTTCCTAGACTAGGCCTTCAGCTTGACGAGGTCTTGTCGTTTGACCCTAGGAAACTTTTGCATATAAGACTCACTCTCCACACTCATACCAAGCCTTTATTATTATTGGGCACATTCATGTCCATGCTTCCCTCTCACTTGCAAACCATGCCTTTCTCACAACCAAGATCTTGTGGTGTGGTGCGCCTAGTAATCTGTGTGTTTCTCCCCGTTAACTAATAGTATAGTAGTGGGGTTGTATGGCACGCAGTGTAGTTCCCCATTCCCAGCAAGAATATGAAAGAAGATACTACCTCTTCCGGCTGCTGCTCTTGTCTGAGCTGTCGCCGCAATGTACCGGCAGTGCCTCACCTAACACGTAGATTCAGAGGAATGCAGGTTCTCTCAATAAGATAACGAAGTTTATTTATAATCCCCACATCATCCTATCGACTAAAAGACGAAAGAGATAGCACCGTGGATAGCCTCTTCCGGCTCAAGAAGATAGATCATAGATTGGTGGACCCCATCCCCAAGGAGCCCTTCCCTCCTTCCGGCACACCGTAGCTATCTAATGTGCTTATATTTAAAAGAGAGATGCTACTAAGTAACGGTAAGCCGTAGGAAGAAAGATATCACTCGTCCATCAGCTGCCAAGAACCAGCGATATCATTTGGTAACTACTTATTCTTCAGATGTGTTCCCTTGCCATGCCAAGATCAAGACGCGTAGCCAGATTGGCTAACGGTCACCCCTTCCCAATATGGCAAGACTGCTGTTTCGCCATATCCTCTCAGTCTTTAAGACAATAGAGATTTATAAGTGCAAAACTAATTACAACCTAAGATTACCTTTCTTAGGCCATCAGTATTCTGCCTTTAGAATGTCGCAATCTTTAACTTGGACTCTTGACATTAGGCAGTAGATAACGATCAGTAGAAACGGACATGAATCCTCCAGAAGCCGCACCAGTGCACATTTGGCGCAGGGCGCTCCATCGGGTCTACCCGAAAGAACCAAACATATATTTACTCGCTCCATGTAAAGATTGTGTTATGAAGGTATCCCAAAGAACTATCTTTCATGGAGATTGAGCGAACAAGAGAACTGAGAGCTTCCGAAAGCCGTTTCCCCCTGTTTTCCCCAAAATCAAAGAAGGCATGAGGACATGAGCCACTGGCGTTTCGCCACATATACCTTACGAGATGCAGCGAAATATGCCAGGCAATAAATCGTGCAAACTTTGATTGTGTCTTCGATATTCAAATTCACTACTGGAAAACATTGGTTTGATGGTCTACTAATTATCCATGATTCGCATCTGTGCATCAGGATTGACTTAATATAGCCCTATAAGAACTCCTTTCCAAACCTCGATTAACAAAGATACATTGCAGAGAATAATCTTCATCTTGTAAACTGCTGTATTTTTCTTGCGGGCAGTTGTGTTTCCCTTCTTATTCTAGCGAAGAGATAAACACGAATGAAAGAATAACGGATATAAATTAACCGTTAGCTTATTGCGTTTATCGCCAAGGAATTTTCGAATAGGGAAGAGCTCGCACAGCACAACAGAAATCAAGGCTGTTTCTGTGAAATAAGTATTGAAACAAATCACCTATTTGAAAATATCAGACGCCAGAGATCTATCTCTCTAATTCAATATTTCTATCCCCTTTCACACAAAAAAAAAAAAAAGAAAAGAAATAAGAGATCTCCCCGATATAATAAAATCACTGTATAAATTTTGCCTTTTCTTGGGGGTGTTTCTTCTTCTTCGTCCCTTGTCGTTAGTTTGTTTGTAGCGTGAATTGCGTGTTCTGAAAGAATGGCGGCCAGGAGGTCGCTGAACTAACTGGGTTACTTTATGCAGTAATGTGTGGCTGCTGGTTTTCTAGTGACTACCTCTTCCATCCACGATGAACAGTATTTTTCGTGGCGGACTTTTGTGTTGGCATTCTGCAGCAGCATGATGCATAGTATACCTGTGCGGGCTGTCGGTTTGCCGAGACTCTTGTCTGTTCCACTTTTCACATGGGTCAGCTGAGGAGCATTTTGTGTCATATTCACTGGCATAGGGAACGGAGCATAATGGGGCGATCTTTTGCCGTGAAGTTGGAACCACGACTAACGAAGGAGAAAAAGGAAAGTCTATTAGCCTTCAAATTCCAAGTAATCAATTTTGTTTACTAAACTAGCATGTGTTTGTTTTCTCTGATTAATTATATCTGCTTGCAGTATTCCTCTCCGTGTGTTGTCAAAAAAAAAAAAAAAAACACTCATTATTTCATAAGATATAGAATATTCTCTGCAATTTATCTTTGTGAATCGATGCGAGAAAAGGAATTCATCAGAACTATATGGAGCCAATCCTGATGTACGGAAGCGAATCAAGGAGTATTAGTAGTGGGCAATTACGTGGAGGCTGCGGAGATGTTGTTTTATAGAAAAATGTTGAGATCACCGTGTACATATAGAAATAACACAGCAGATACCTTGAGAGAAGTTAACTCACAAAGTGGACTTGTTACTCGTATCAGACAAAGACAGTCCACAATTTTTGGGCATGTTATGAGAGGAGAAGAGCTGGAGCATGTCGTGACAACAGGAAAACTGGAGGGAGTGGCGATGCAGACGGAGATCAATAGAGAAGATGCCTGAAGTTTAATTTCATGGTTTGGAGGAACATCAGTATATGAAATGATTGGAAGAATATGAGACAACATATTGTGGACAGGCATGATCACCAACGCTACACGACATGGGTTATAAGACGAGTAAGACATTGATTTTTCTTGTTGATTGCAGAAGTGTGTTTTTCTAGCAGGGTTATGAACTTATTTTCACAATGCATATGTTTTATCCTGAGTTGTTTATTTTTACTATTTGATTCACCGACGTGTATTTTCGTTAAAAGTAAGAAGATTGAGACAAAAGAAGATAAAAAGGAGGAGAAGGAAGGAGGCAGATAAAGGGCAGTTTGCAGGGGAGACTGAGAGGAGAAGGAAGGATGGAGAAAGAAAAAATAACGAAGTTGATAGACGTGAAAAGGAGGAAAAAGAGAGATGAAAAAAAAGAGTGAGTAGAAAGGCGGGAGATGAAAGAAGAACATATGACGAAGACAGGAGAGTGGAAGAAGAATGAAGAAAGGAGGAAGATAAAGGAAGGGTGGCAGAGAGAAGGAAGTATTTAGCTCGAATGAAGAAGATGAGAGGAAAGAGAAATAAGAAAACAAATATGACGATAAATAATACGAGAAGTCAGGAGGAAAGTAAGAGACAGGATGGGACAAAGAAGGCGCGAGAAGCAGATAAAGAACAGGAAAAGAAGAAAGAAGGAAGGAAGAATGAAGGATAGGAAGGAAGAAGGAGAACAGAAAAAGAAGAAAATATCATTGACGTAAATCAAAGTCCTCCAATGAAGAGTAACTTTCTCAAACAGAAAAATTATAAACATAAAAAGAACACAAACTATATCTCCTTGCGCTGAAAAAGTTGCTCAAGCACAGATAAGACCACCATTTGTATGTTCAGCTCCGCCCTGTTGATAATTCAGGAAATGACGTCTGCTGGGAGGGCATACTTTTTCTGTACAAAAGTCACAGCATCTTTGCTCCAAGCTGTTCGTTTCCTGTCCCTGAACAGTGGGGGATACTGCTACAGTTATCAAATTACAAGCATACCCAACTAATAGGACATGTTCGGTTACACGCAGACCAATCCTTGACGATTGCCCGTCGTTTTTAACTTCATTGACGTATATTATACATAATCACAAGACTGGTGAATTCTTGCTGTAGAAATACAAAATGATAACAGCAAGGTATGAGTGAGTCCTGCGAAAACATGACAGATAATAATCACAGATAAAGAGTACATACTCTACAACGAACGCAAATCCGGCAAACGAAAACCAGTGTAAAAATAAAGATGGTAATAATATCAACATTAGACATAAGTACAAATAAGTTACACAACACACCTAACCGACGTTACGCTGCTAGTGATCGTCATCATTAATAGTTAATGAAAAACGTGAAATTGGAAAATTTAGTTATAAATTACGAGGGAGAGTTAATCACACAGTTCTGTGGGATGGCAGGTAAATGTAGTTGATGTTTTCTACAGGTGTCATTAGGTGACAGCAACATCGAACTTTATATTCCCGTTCGTCAGGTGGCGCTAGGTGTCTTATGCGCATGCGCAGTGCAGAAACAAAATGGCGACTGTACTTACGGAGTGTACAACCAATGAGCAACGTGCTGTTGTGCGTTTTTTGTGGACAGAAGGACTGCCTGCAAAGGACATTCATAAGGAAATGATTCCTGTTTATGCTGACAAATGTTTGTCCCGTAAAGTGGTGCATAGATGGGTAGAAAAATGTTTCTCAAGGACGCTCTGAAATTGTTGATGAAATCCGATATGGTCGTCTTGTTGAGATTGCAACAGAAGCATCCGTGCAGCGGGTGGAGGAGATGATTAGAGGTGACAGGCGAGTAACGATAGACTCTGCAGCACAATAGGATGCTCACATGATTCAGCATACAGCATAATGCATGGTCGATTGAAATTTCCAGGACTGCTGACTAGAGGGGTGTTGCTTCTTTATGACAATGCCACATGTGGCTCGATTAACTCAGAAGAAAATTAACCAACTATGATGGGAAGTTCTAGAACATCCACCTTACAGCTCCGACTAAGCCCCTAGCGATTTCCACCTTTTTGGTCCACTGAAAACCCACCTTGGCGGGAGACATTTCGCGAATGATGCCGAAGTTGAATGTGAAGTGAAATCCTGGTTTAGACAACAGAGCACGTAGTTCTGTGCAGCCGGTTTGGGAGGACTGATAAAACGATGGGATAAGTGCATCAATTGTGGAAATTATGTTGATAAATAAAGAGACAATGTATGTATAAAAATAAACTGGTTTCAAGTTGTTATCATATTTAGTTATTTTTCTACAGCCATTTGTGGCTTACTTATTGACTTCCCCTCGTAAACCGTAAAGAGAATTGGTAAAATCATTGTTAGGCCACAGCACTTGTTGCGTTTCCAGGAAGCTTATATTTTTGTTATTATTATCATTATTAAATTCACACTATGATGATTGTGTTTATTATCTCTCACTTCTTCGCAGGAGTTACAAATTCATTCAGTCATTGATTGATTGATTGATTGATTGATTGACTGATTGATTGATTGATTGATTGATTGATTCATTCATTCATTCAATAGCATGTCCTTTGGAGAACCTAGCTCCCATAACCACCTCCCGGAAAACTTCTCAATCACAAGCAGGACGTCCCGCGTCCTATACACCCATCTGGAGATCATCCGCCACATTCTGCACCCATCTTCTCTTCGGCCTTCCTCTTCCTCTCTTCCCAGGCATATACCTCTCCACATACTACACACCTGACTGTCTTCATGTTGTCTTGATATATTCTGCTGCAGCCGATACTTCTGTTGCTGTAGAAAACAACGCTACCCAACGGCGTATCATCCCCGTATTGATATTGGGTTGTTGGCTGCAGATGTCTACGTGGTGGGGCCCGGTGTCATGCGCTTGCTTGTAAATAGCCTGTGCGCTGACGATTGTGTAGCGGATTAGACTCCTACACCAGGTTTTTGGATTTCCACTTTCACTTTGTTCAAAAAGCAATGGAAAATGACTGGACTTAAAATTGCCTAGATAATCAATCCGGTGTTGGGGTTGAGCGCAACGTTCTACAAAGGACATACTACATTTTGTTGTTGTTGTGGTTGGCCGAGTGTACCACGCCATGTAATTCGAGCTTGTTGTGTTTATTTTCTTCCTTACCCCAGTCCCAGGAAGTTCAACAGTGAGAAAGTCAGGATTTCCATTATCATTACTGCTAATGACTCCTGTAAGTATTGGTTTTGACGTTAAGCCGATTATGGTGTATATATATATATATATTATATATATATATATATATATATATATCTATATATATATATATATATATATATATAGGGTCTTCGTAATCTTAGATTTAGATGAGTCAAATTCCAATCTTCGTAGACTTAGATGGATAGGACATCTTAGGAGGATGGATGATGGTAGAATACCAAAGGACATATTTTTTGGTGAATTACAGATGGGTAAGAGATCTCAGGGTCGGCCTCCACTGCGATACAAAGATGTGTGTAAGCGAGAAATGATTGATACAGGCATTGATAATGCACAGTGGGAGCAAGTCGCCGCTGAACGTGTTGCATGGAGGGCAAAGATCAGAAATGGAATAAAGACAAAGGAGACAATTATTGCAGATAAGTCACACACCGAGCGTGTGAGACGTAAGATGGTGCATGATGGTGGAAATGACCACGTGTTCACATGCACCCACTGTGAACGGACATTTACAGTGCGAATTGGCCTTATTAGTCACATTCGCTACCGCCATAGGTAAAAGTTATTATGCCTTTTTAAAGCACAAACTATCGTCTGTCAAGACGGCAAGGTGCCAGTGATGATATAGGGTACCTTTGAGACTATTGAGATAGCATGGGATATAAACTCAAAGGCATCTACTGGAACGCTGTGCTACAACTCCAGTAATTAGATACAGAACCACACCTATCCCCACCCCTGCAGTTAAAGAACCTGTCCCTCTGTAAGCCAAATCCAATTGTGTTTATCAATTTACATGCAGGTGCCAGACTATCTACATCGGCAGAACAGACAGAGAGGCAGTTGAATAACAGGGTGGTCGAAAAACATACCCAACTGGATCGAAAGTGGATCGATAATAACAAGTCTCTGGTAACCTGGCAACGCCTACACACCGAATAGTCTCCTACCTCATCAATTGGCCGGTAAATTTTGGGAACCGATGATGTGGGTTTTAGGGACAATGCGTTTCGTATGTTGTTTAGCACACAAACTTGGTCTCTATATTAAAGATTGCAGAGGCAATTGCCATTCATTTACAAAAGCCAACTTTGAGCAAACAAAAAGACAGGATAGTTTAAAATTACCATGACAGACAATTCAAATTACTGTGAGAACATGTGTGTATCTATTTCAGCCTGGAGTATTTATTTTATTTTTCTGTGACTTCTACAGTATATACCTGACTAGATGCAGCGAAATATACCAGGCTATAAATCGTGCAATATAGTAACAATTGGCGACAAAAGTCACATCCCATTGTGGAAATTGCTCCGTGGCGAAGTGAGTAACCATCTGCTTCAAGCTCCAAAAGTTTTGTATCCGTCATTCTGTTCATCATCATCATTTGTCCTGCCGACTGGCGTAGGCGCCCACGTCTCTCCACATATCTCTGTCCACGGTGTTCTGGATTAACTCTGCTAATGACATTCCTCCATGTGGCCATCTCAGCCCATCCATCATCATTTCTCTTGGTCTGCCTCTGCTTTCTTCTTTTCCCACTGATCTTTCCAGTTGACACTGTGTTCTCCAATGTCTCTCCTCTCATCACATGTCCAAAGAAAGCTGGTTGTCTCTTTCTTATAGATGTACATGATGTTCTAATTTCGGGCAATCATTGTTAGTTACTCGGGCAGTCCTAGACATTCGCAACATTCGTCTCAGGAACGACACCACCGTTGCTTCTAAGCTTTTCCTAATTTGTTTATTCACACTGCATGATTCACTGCTATACATTCAGTGACAGTAACTGTCTGCAGAATATACTTTTAATTGTATGAAATGCAGCTTTTGCTTTATTTATTCTGCTCATAATCTCTGTTGTGCATCTTCCATCTGATATTATAATTACCCCTAAGTGTTTACATTGATTAACTTGGTTAAGCACTTTTCCTTCTACTCCTATCTCACATTCGGTTTCGAAATACAGATTTTCCGAAGTTAGCTGTGAGGTTAGAGACCCGGTCATATTAGATAAAACACCTTGCAATGAATTTGAACCTCTGCCTTTTAAGCGCGCATTATTAAAAGGAATGTGGTCATGTCGCCAAGAATATTAAAATGCCAGCACGCGCGCTTGTGTGCGCGCGAGTGCGTGTGGTATAAACCGATTGGACAGATACGCATATTTTGCCAAGATTGACGTATGCAATCTAGACAATTGTGCTATAGATAGGATATAAAATGTAGACAATGTTTAAACTCAGCGACAAGCCAGTTGGACACAGATGGCTACAGACGTAAACAGTACGAGCCAACTGGTGCACGATTCTGGTTTGTAAACAGATCTCAACACATGAAAGAACAATGGGGGAACTGTATATCAAGAGATGGATAGACATAAATATGCCAGTCATATATTCGTTAGCAATTCAGTTCATCTTATTGTTATTTCTTTTCTTGTTTAATTTAATAAAAATCATTTGAGAAAACTACGATCTTCAAATACAGAATGTATCCCTTTGTCCTGTTTCACTTTACAGGGGTAGGTGGGTTAGCGTGGTCAATGAACCCCATCAGATGTCTGAACGAGAAGTCAACTGATCTGTATAGGGAATGAAACCATCACACGGCCGTCAGCGAAAACCAAGTTTAAGCGATGTCGTCTTAAGGATCTCGTACATGCTAATCGCTGCAGTCCGTTTCATTCATTCATTCATTCATTCATTCGTTCGTTCATTCATTCATTCATTCGTTCGTTCGTTCGTTCGTTCATTCATTCATTCATTCATTCATTCATTCATTCATTCATCTATTCATTCAGTAGCATGTCCTTTGCAGAACCTCGCACCCAGAACAACACTCTGGAAAACGTCTCGGGCATAAGCAAGATGTCCCGCGTCCGATACACCCATCTGGAGATTATCCGCGACATCCTGTATCTATCTTCTCGTTGGCCTTCCTCTTCCTCTCTTCCCGGGTGTTATACCCCTCCGTGATTGTTCTCTCCAAATTTTCATGACGTTTCAAGTGACCAAATTATTTCAGTTTTCTTTGTTTTATCGTCTTTAGTAGCCGTCCGTTTAGGATAGTTAAAAAAAAACAAAGAAATAGTTCATTAGAAAAAAAATTTAGAATATTACAGAGAGATGTATACTGTAAGAAGTACTGAGAGGGCTTCAAATAAAAACGTTAACAGTGTAATAGAAATAACAATAACCATGCCATTGTCTTGTAACCTGTCAATATTATTATTAAGAATGTCAAGGGTGCTCAGAACGTGACATCACGGTGCAATCGAACACGGTGATGTAATCTCTAGTTAGTTGAATATCCTTTAGCAGTCAACCCCAGCATCAGTTGGCTGTTCGTGATTCCTTGCCAAGTTTACGTTAAGTAGTTTTCCATTGCTTTCTGAACGACCGGCACTCATACCATTTCATAAAAACCAACGTAAGGCGGCCTGGTGTCAAATCACTCACAGCTGTGTTTCGAACGCGGTATGCGCGATTACGATTGGGTATGTAAATACTTTCGCCAAGTAACCCCACGTAAGGACAATTTAACAATGGCCTCCCCACTTTTGACACACACCAAAGAGGAGGGCGTTTCTGTTATCCGTTTTTTGATTAGCGAAGAAGTGAAAACTATAGAAATTAATCCGCGAATGAAGGTCTATAATGGTGATGCATGCCTGTCAGTCCAGCAAGTGTATGAGTGGAGTTGGGAGTTTCAAAACAGCATGACTTTTGTGACAGACTGTTCACAACCAAGTCAATACTCCGAGTAGTGAACCCCAGGGTGGTTACACACGCAACCAAGAGAAGTTATTTCTACTGAAATCCAAACACGCTATTGGTGCTGACTATATGGAAAAATCATATATTTGTTCTTTACAAAAGAAAAAAGAAAGAAAGAAAGAAAGAAAGAAAAAAATTAGGTTTTCATTTGATGCCAAATCGTATATAAAAAAGCATTCAATGAAGAAACAAGAAATGCGAGTGAAGCAAAGCAGAACAAACTAATAATCATCGAACAACACGTTGATTATGGTGAAACAACAATTGGACGGCAAGATTAAAAGAAGAAATAAATAACTAATATACAAGAAAATAAACAAGTTACTGTAAAAGAAAGATGCAACACAACGATAGTTCCTCAGTGAGTGAATGCAAACACAGAAGCTACAAACAATTATGTTGCACGATTTATTGCCTGGCATATTTCACTGCATCTCGTCAGTTGTATACTGGAGAGTTGTATATCATCTGAAGTGAATAAGTGAAACAATACTTCAGCTGACACACCTGAAACATTTACTTCACATTAGAAGTATATCGGTGATAAGGTGTGTTACGTGTTTCAGCTAACGTATTATTCACTTTATATGATATATAACTGCAACATACAACTGACGAGATGCAGCGAAATATGCCAGGCAATAAATCGTGCAATATATTGTTTGTGGCTTCTGTGTGTTAAAGCGAGGCAAAGAAAAATATCACAAGTGCAAGCAAGAAAGGAAATGTGTATTTCCGGGGTCCTTTGGAAGAGAAACTATGTAATTAATCAAGCGTGTCTAAGAGGCGACTAACTAGGGTTGGCAGGGAACTGGCTAGCTCATCTCGTAGAACACCTAGCCACAAAATCACGAACACGTTTATAGAGGACTTGTTGTGAGTGGTTCTACGCCTGAGTCTCAATGGCAGATGAAATGAGAAAATAGGGAAAAAACAAGGAGACAGGGAATGATAGGCAGGTGGCATGCTATTTGTAGTCACAAGAATGCTCTTCAAATAAAATTAATTACAGACATACAAGAATAGAATTTTTCAAATAATGAAACAGAGTGAACTGACGGGCAAACAAGAAAACTAAACATATTTAGATGTATAACATGCCAGAAATGTCGCAGCGAAATTAACCAGACGGACAAATCAACCTACTCAAGGTGATAACAAGTTGAAATGCAAAATATAAAATCAATGCGTCTATAACTTCGGCAATACTGAATAACGGGTTTAGAAAAACCAGAAACCAGATTGTTTGCATTGCATTTATGTATACGTGTTTGAGGGAGCTGTTTGTCCGTTATAGGCTATTTGTGATTTACTAGGTATTGCATTGTTAGTTCAGTAGTTTGATATGGCTTTCTGAACAGCCGACGACTCTTACCATCGAAATTAACGCGTAGTGGTCTGCTTCCAGATTTTCGACAGCTGATTTTGTACCTTCGATTCGGTATTAATTTACACGTCTCACTATAGTCGTCTTGTTGAAACTTTCCGTAACTGCCAAGGGCTTATAGATCAAACTATACTTAAAATATCAATACAGTAGCTTTCCATTTTCAACCCCCTTTAATTTGATATATAATGCAACATGTCTACTATCATATTATTAACATTTAAGTCATAATTGTGACACATCCTACGTCCCATTTTCCGACATCCATTTTTGTTGTTGCCAAAACTACTTTTTTATTTGGCAGTGAATCTGTTAAGTATTTCAGCCAAAGTATAATTCGTTTATTAACTTAATATTTGTTTGTGGCGCTCGCTAGATTTGAACTCAAGCGTAGTCCATACGCGCTACTTTTAGTATCACTCCGCTGAATGTTGCGTGTGGATTAGCTGTTTCCTATTACAAGTTTGTCTCGCCATCAGGCGAACGCACTCCAACTTCAGAGGTACTTGTAATTTACATTCCAAGTCAAGGGCGAGAAGTAAAAATCCTAGTTCAACTGACATGTGTAGATATTGCACGCCCTACCTACACCATATGTCTAAGAACGAGCGCTCTTAACCATTCGGCCATGATGATCTTCATTCACTTCATATGATATACGAGGGGGATGCAACTGAAAACCTTAAATGTTTTGTTTTTGGTGGATCTGAAACAATAAACAACAAATGTATCATGTTCGATGTAGTCACCACTGCGTTCAATGCAAGTCCTCCAGCACCGATAAAGTGTTTGGATGTCTGTAGAAAATACATTCTTTTGGTCGCGCGTGCTGTACCTCTACCTCGGACCGAAAAGTCTTGTCACAGAAGTCATGCCGGTTTGAAACTTCCTACTCCGATCATATACTAACTCGTCTGACTAGGCCTTCCTTCGCCGATGAAATTTATAGGTTTCACCCCTTCATTGATAAAAAAAAAGACAACGGATAACAGAATGCTGCTCCTGCATGGCAAAAGTAGGACGGCCAATTTTAAACTATCCTTATGACGTCACAGTGATCGTCTGCGCCGTGATGTTACGTGATTGACACTCTTGACATCCTTAACACCAATATTGACAAGTTACAAGGCAATGGCATTTTTATTTTAATTTTTATCACACTTTTAAAGTTTTAAATTAAAACCCCCTTGTATAACTATGCAGCAATCACGTGACGGGATGCAACGAAATATAATTAATAATAATAATTTGTCCCGAAACAGTTTCTTCATATCAATCAGTGATGTGATAGCGCAATCACAGTTTGTAGGTCTGAATGACCGGGGGAATAGGTGGCCAATCTTTCCCTCAGTCAATCTTTCCCTCACTAAATTTTTCCCTCACTCTGTCTTTCCCTCACTAGATCTTTCCCTCACTCAATCTTTCCCTCACTCAGTCTTTCCCTCTCTCAATCTTTCCCTCACTCAATCTTTCCCTAACTCAATCTTGCCCTCACTCAATCTTTCCCTCACTCAATCTTTCCCTCACTAAATCTTTCCCTCACTAAATCTTTCCCTCACTGTCCTTCACCAGAGTCGGTCCGTGATCATGCCATAATTCGCGCAGTTTGCTAACGATTTCGCTAACGCACCAGCTGCAGGGAAATATGCCAGGCAGATATATCGTGCAAGCTTTGGTTTGTGACTTCTGTGTTTGAATTCTCTACGTGAACACATTGTTTAGAAGTTCAGTAGTTTGCCACTGTTGTCTGAACGAGAAACCAACATTGGAGTCCAAGTGACAGCTGTACGGGATGAGTGCGCAAGACATAGCAATAATATAATAATAATAATAATAATAATAATAATAATAATAATAATAATAATAATAATAATAGCAATAATCGCGCATTGTGCATATATAACGCAAGACATAGCGACCGACTAACTATTCTTCATGTCCCTAAACTTAGGATCCATCAATCCATCATGTGCCATGCCGCTAAGCGTGGGCGGTCATGTTCTGCCATCTCACTCGATCACCAGAGTCGTGGATCAGCTCCGTGTTTCTGTCTCGACCATGCCACAAGGCCAAGCCATCCAGGTACTTGCTTCTAGGTCTTCCCCTTGGTCTGTTCCCCTCGATCTTACCAGTTGTCACCAAATTCTCCAATCCATTTCTTCTCATAACATGCCAAAAAAATTTTGACTGTCTACGTCTAATTACTTAGGATAGAGTTATATAAAACAAGCTTAGCATACTCTGCCACTCAGTTGTGGAACAATCTTCCACAAGAAATCAAAGACACCACCAATCATTAGAACCTGTTTGAACACTACCTCAGGACAGACTACATGCCTCCTTACAAAAAAAAAAAAAAAAAAGCAACAAAGGCAATAATAATGGTAAATTATCTCGAACGACAACTAGCCAAAAAAACAAAATTCCCATATATGGCACGTTACACCCACCTTGGGTATTTATGATGCCCATGTTAAACATTGCCTCAACGAGTCATGTATTATTGATTATTTTTCATGCGTTTTAATGCTTATTGTTCTTCAGTTGTCAAAGAATTGCTTCATAAGAGATGTTGAATGAAAGAATGTATGAGAGGAAATAGAGAAAAGGGGCAGAATGTCAGACGGGCCTGCGTGCCCAATTCTTAACCCTTTGAAAATAAAGATTTCGTTCGTTCTTTCGTTCGTTCGTTCGTTCGTTCGTTCGTTCGTTCGTTCGTTCTCAAAGAGTGCTATTGTTCGGGGGGAAGCTCTCATATTTCTAATCAGTTGAGTTGAGCTAAGAATCGACATCACTGGACTCGCGACATTCCCATAAGCGCTCCGTCACCTCGTTCAATAACCAGCGAAGAGTCATGCTACTAATCGTTCGAACCGCTATCTGATTGAAAGTTCTCATGGTCCCCACTCTCAGGCTTGAGATTCTTCTAGAACCTCTGCCGATCCCCCACAATCTCATTCTTTCCACTTACGGGTTCTCAACCTGTTCCCACTAGAGATGTATCTTGTCGTTTCAAATGTCGCCGTCTAATAATTTATTCATTTGTTACAAATGTCGTGTTTGTGTCTTTGCTTGTCGGCCTGTCTTTCTGTGTGAGTGATGGGTGCATGTCTGTCTACGTGAGTGTCCGTCGGTTGTGTGTGTGTGTGTGTGTGTGTGTGTGTTTTGCATCTTAACCTGGTAGTTTCTATTTTCACCCGATCGAATATACACGCGTTTAAGCATGTCTGTATGTCTGTTTGAATAGTATGTATGTGTGTATGTGTGTGTGTCTGTGGGTGTGCGCTGTCTTTGAGTATGTGTGCGTATACGTATATATGTTTCTGTGAGTTGGTGGGTCTATCTGTTTGTAGGAAGGTTGTTGGTAAATAGGTAAGTAGGTTGATAGATAAGTAGGTAGTTAGGTTGATATTAAGTAGGTAGGAGGTGTCTGTCAGTAGGTATGTAGGTGTCTTTCTGTTTGTATGTCTGTAGGTAGGGTAGGTTCTGTCTGTCTGTAGGTAGGTAGATGGGTGTCTGTCTGCCTCCCTGTCTGTCTGAGGGAAGGTAGGTACATTAGCAGCAATACAAATTATAATAAAACTGAACACATCTAATACACAGCATTATAAAATCCTAGTTTCGCAACAACTCCAACCTTTAATCTCAGATTACCCTATGGAAGTGTCATACATTCTCTTTGCAATCTGTATGTTCATTTTAATTATTCATTTACGAACGATCCTTGTCCTAAGTGAAAAGCAAT
This sequence comes from Cepaea nemoralis, assembly GCA_014155875.1. Taxonomy (NCBI): domain Eukaryota; kingdom Metazoa; phylum Mollusca; class Gastropoda; order Stylommatophora; family Helicidae; genus Cepaea; species Cepaea nemoralis. The sequence goes on along the minus strand of JACEFZ010022702.1, from coordinate 152,310 downwards.
TCTCCTTGCCTTCTGTAATATTAAATCGAACACAATTGTCAACTCCTGTGAGTTGAGGTCTTTCAGCCTAGAGTCAGCTGTGGGGAAACTCATTGTGGCGGGAAAGAGTTCCACACTTCACCAGTTAGATTTGAAGGTTTATTCGCGCCATGATGTTTGCCATTAATGCTCGTTGGGTTGTTCGCACCTGCTCCATGGCGATGGGGTTACGAACGCAGTTCGTAATCCTGCATACCGCGTTCGAGTTACAGCTACGGACCTTTTGGCAGCACACTGCCATATGTGAGTTTTTTATGAAATGTTTTTGGTGCTTGTCGTTCAGAAAGCAATAGCAAACTACTGAACGTAAACTTGCCCAAGAATCACGAACAGCTACAAAATGCTGGGGTTGACTGGTATGTCCTGTAAAGGATATGCAAAAACTTTGTAACAATGTTGTTCGCTGTGAGGTACTGGGCATTGTTGCTAGCAATGATGGTGGTGTCTAAAGGCGTATCGGGTGTCAAGTGCAATAACTGTGACTACTATTGTCTCTTGGATCTCTCATACACTTCTGCTTACAGATGCGCTGAATGGAGTTGACAATAGCTGTGATAATTCTCTTCACTTGGAGCACTTAGAAACTTCTGCTTACAGATGCGCTGAATGGAGTTGACAATAGCTGTGATAATTCTCTTCACTTGGAGCACTTAGAAACTTCTGCTTACAGATGCGCTGAATGGAGTTGACAATAGCTGTGATAATTCTCTTCACTTGGAGCACTTAGAAACTTCTGCTTACAGATGCGCTGAATGGAGTTGACAATAGCTGTGATAATTCTCTTCACTTGGAGCACTTAGTAACTTCTGCTTACAGATGCGCTTAATGAAGTTGACAGAAACTTGACTATTCTAGTCACTTGCATTGCTAACAAACTTCTGCTTACATATGCGCTCAATGGAGTTCACAAGTCACAAAGTTTCTGATGATTTTGCTGATAATTTTGCTGATGATTTTGCTGATGATGAGGATGATGATGATTTTTTTCTGATGGTATTTAAGATGATATTGCTAATGATATTGCGGGTGATGATGGTGCTGATAATGATAATATTTCTGCTTTTGAAAATGTTGTTGATGTTTCGATAATAATGATTTTGCTTATGCTATTCTGAAAATGATGATGTTAGTTAGTTATCTGTTGGGGTATCATACTTGCACTCCGTGCATGCCCCTCGTTTCCCCTGGCCTCCTAACATATGCATCAGCGTCCGACGGCTAATAGTGCCGAAAATGATGCTTCTGAAAATGTTGACGATTCTGAAAATGATGATGTTGCTGGTGATGATGATGTTGTTGCTGGTGAGTATTTTACTGACGATGTTGTTGATACATGCAGATTGTGGTACCGATGATGATTATGATATCGGTGATGTTGATTATAATTACAGTTATATTGTTGCTGATGCTGATGGGGAAGAATGATGGTGATGCCGTGATGACAGTGATGTTGGTGGTGATGATAATGTCGGCCATGTTGGTAGTGATGATGATCGTGTACATGATAATAATGGTAATAATAATAATAATAATAATAATAATAATAATAATAATAATAATAATAATAATGGCATTTAACTCTTTTCAGGATAAGGCTTGTAACTCCCAATTGCGTTCTTCAGCCAGAATCCGTTAAAGCAATATGGGTGTCGGGTTTAATAATAATAATAATAATAATAATAATAATAATAATAATACAATAAAAATAAAGCTGCATAATAATAATAATAACAATAATAATAATAATAATAATAATAATAATAATAATAATAATAATAACAACAATAATAATAACGATAATAGCAATAAAATTGCATCGTTTTGCAAATTTAAAAAAAATCGGAAATTCGGTTGCCACTCAAATAATATTGAAACTAAGCAAATATAACTTTGAAAAAAACCTTGTTATTAAATTTCAATGTAATATAAATAACGAAATATAACACACACGGCGTATTGATGACATTCATATAATATTCAACCCAGAGACAACACTGTGTCAGGTTTTTCAGACTCAAATTACGTTATGTTTTAATCCTGTTGAGTGAACCATACACAAATGTATGGAGTAATCTGATACTGTGACAGCAATTCCTGTTTTATTCATGGGGAAGACTGCAAGAGAATGATCAAAATGTTGGATGTGACGTCTAGTTTTTAACACTTTTAATGTCAAGCAGACGTTGCTGTAACTCTTTATATTCTAAGAAATTTGTTTCTCATATTCATCTAGCACAGTGGTTCTCAACCGGTGGGGAATTCCCTCCCAGGGGGAATTTTAGGGTTTCCAGGAGGGGGGGGGGGGGGGGGGGAATGAAGACCATTTCAAGATCGTGTTAATGCAAGATTACTTGATATTGTTTTTCCCTTCATACTTTACAGTTATGTACGTCTCATCCTTCTAAAATTCATTTTATAAAGTAAGTAGACCCACAAATCATGTTTTATGTGGATGTCTAGACTTGTTTTAGTATATGCTATTAAATTTACCTTCCATTTTTACGTATACTGTGTAGAGGTGGGGGATGTTTAGATAGGAAATATGAAAGAGGGGGGGGGGGGGGGAAATGACGTTCTGAAAATACGGTGAAGGGGGGCACGGGCCAAATTTTTTATAGAAAGGGGAGGGGGATGACGTTCTGAAAATACGGAGAAGGGGGCACGGGCCAAATAATTTATAGGAAGGGGAGGGGGATGACGTTCTGAAAATATGGTGAAGGGGGCACGGGCCAAAAAGGATGAGAACCACTGATCTAGCAGGTGCGTTGCAGAACGTACGTCGCCCTTATCAAGGTTCATATAAAATAGTTTTGATCTTTTAATAGATAAGAGAAGCAACGAATGCAGCAGGATAAAACAACAGAAAATAACACAACTAGGTATATGTGACACCTGCGAACAAGAAATAGTTAATAAACATAGACATAGTGTACATACCTCACAACGAGCGCTACTCCGGAAAACGGAAATCACAGTGTAAAAATAACAATCATAATATTAACAATAACGAGAAAATAAGATAAACATTAGTTAACCAATAACGAAACTAATTGAAGGAACGTTTGCAATGGCCTAACAACGTTTGGCCCCAATACTGTTTTCTTTGACGTTTTATTTTAATAAATTTTTAAAATTATTTATTACTTTTCCTTTAGATCTGTTTGTGTTGTTCCTGATAAAGACTTCTAAGATCGAGAAGTCGATTCGATGTGTTGTGCTTTTTGAAGTCACCGCTCTAACAGTCTACGCCCGTCTGTCATTGCCATAGAGTATTATATCGTCCAAGACGCATTTCTTATTACAATGAATGTCATTAGCTGCAAGCCGAGACAGCGGTTGAGTGCAGTATGCTGTGAGATGACTATTCTGGGAAAATTGTCGCTGCTGTAAAGTAGATTTCGTTTCACTTGTCACCAGTGTTCCGAGCTGCACCAATGTCAAATCGTCACTAACAAAGTGGGTTATGCACCATTATCAAATCTTCAGTACCAAAGTGGGTTTGCAGTTGGTTTATTAGATATAATTAAACCCAGAACGTCTGTTTTAGTGACGGTGAAAGAGTGCTGGCTGTCGGTCGTGGTATAGACTTTTTGATTTTCTAACAGTGACTCTACGGTGTAAATTTATTAATCTGTACTGCGAAACGATCGTCATGCCAGTAGAGACTACGTTAGGTTGAGCGAAAAATAGCCGGGGCTTCCTAATTTTGAAAACCGGTACCGTAATTTTGCAGTGACGTTATTAGTGTGAACCCAGCGTAATGAAACTGTCTCTCAGTGAGTAATATGGTAACGGTGATCTGTTTCTAAGTGTTTTGTTGTTGGTTGTCGTTGTCAGATTATCAACATGACCTTTTAACAGCACCACAAGCACATAATTATTGTCGGAGTGTCATGATGTCGAACGAAACTTGCCGCAATTAAATCGCACGATGGTGAGAAGATAGACGAATTATATGTATATTATATTTAAAAAAAAAAAAAAAGAAATGAATTAAAGCTTGGCAACAAAACAGAGACAAATTATAATTTACAACAAAGACAGAGACGAATTCTATTTTACAACAAGACAGAGACGAATTCTATTTTACAACAAAACAGAGATAAATTCTATTTTACAACAAAACAGAAACGAATTCTAATTTACAACAAAAGCAAGTTCAACAGATTAACCATCCCACAACCATGATCCAGGTAGAAATAATGTTACAAACATGTAATACGAGAGGGCTTCAAGTGGAAGCTTTACGTATTTTTTTCTACTATGTTCGTGAGAATATATTCTCAAAAAGTAAAGAACAAATATATCATTTTACGAGGTGGTCACCTCTGCGTTCAACGCAAGTCTTCCAGTGCCGATACAGTGCTTAGATTACTATTGAAAAAACATTCTCTTGGTCACTTGCTGGACTAACAGGCATGCATAACCATATTGGACATTCATTTGCCGATGAATTGCTATAGGTTTAACCTCTTCACCGATCCACAAAAAAAAACAACAAACAAACAAAACGGAACGTTCACAACGTTCCTCCTCTTTGATGCATGTAAAATGTGGGGCAGCCTTCTTTAAACTGTTCTTATGACGTCACCTTGTTCATCTACACAGTGATGTTATGTGCTTAACACTCTTGGCATCCTTACGACAATATAGACAAGCTATACGAAATGGCAATGTTATTGTAATTTATATCACACTTTTAAGGTTTTCATTTGATGCCCCCTTGTAGTAGTATAGTAGTAGTAGTAGTAGTAGTAGTAGTAGTAGTAGTAGTAGTAGTAGTAGTAGTAGTAGTAGTAGCTCTGTACAGTCTTGAAGGACTATAGAGTTGTGCCGCTGGGGGGGGGGGGGGGAGGCACCTGACAGCACCGCTGGTGACTGTATAGTAGAATGCGAGAGTGACACCCCCTGTCACGGCCCCCTTTTATAATAATAATAATAATAATAATACTAATAATAATAATAATAATAATAATAATAATAATAATAATAATAATATACGTCTATAATACTGATGAAATTAGAATATTATATGCAACGCTAATACAGAGACGAACATCTCCTTTAGTTATGTGATGAATACAGAGGCATTGGAGAATATCGTGACAACAGGAAAAATCAGTGGGAGAAGCGACAGAGACCGATCAAGAGAAATGATGCTGGATGTACTAAGACGGAGAAATATCATCAGCAGAATATATCCACGCACCAAGGATCGAGATCTGTGGGAAGACATGAACACATGCACACACGCACACTCACACACACACACACACACACACACACACACACACACACACACACACACACGAAGTCGATAGCATCTTACAAGCCCGAAAAAGGATCAACCTTTGATACAACGACCCTCCCTTTTATAGAATGTATAAGGTTGCCATTGTCAGACCGATGTCCATAAAGTAGAGAAGTACATAAACCATAGACCATAGTATTCTCAGTAGAAAGGAAACAGAACCGCAGCAGTCACCAACATAAAAATGAAGATTGTAATGAGATAGACACAAATCTCATAATCGCAAGAAAGAAAGACACATCTATACGGTTAAAAATAGTCTAAAAGCACCAGAGATTGATGTTTCTTACCTGTAATGATCATCATTCTTTGTAAATCAACATCGTTATCTTGCTCGTCATCAGTCTTCGTTCATCAGTTTCCGAGAGGCTTGGCGAGGCAGGGATTCCTAGAAACCAATTTAAGAGTGTCGTTATATCTGCGTAAAACTTGCCTTGCATTTCATATTTATTCTACGAGGTTAAGTTAATAAGTAAGTCACAAATGGCTGTAGAAAAATAACTACACATGATAACAACTTGAAATCAGTTTACTTTTATACATACATTGTCCCTTTATTTCTCAACATAATTTCCACCAACACTGATGCGCTCATCCCATTGTTTTATCAGTCCTCCCATATCGGCTGCATAGAACTGCGTGCTTTGTTTTCATTTACCGGCCATCCTACAGAACTGTGTGACATACGTTTTGACTCCTCCTCGTAACTTTTTCTACCCAGCTATGCACCGCTGTACGGGACAAACATCTGTCAGCATAAACACTGACAACCCACCTTGGCGGGAGACATTTCGCAAAAACAGAGCACGCAGTTCTATGCGGCCGGTTTGGGAGGACTGATAAAACGATGGGATAAGCGCATCAATGTTGGTGGAGATTATTTTGAGAAATAAAGGGACAATGTATGAATAAAAATAAACTGGCTTCAAGTTGTTATATTTTGTTATTTTTCTACAGCCATTCGTGAGTTACTTATTAACTTACCCTGGTATATTACCGCGGCGCTGAGGCGCGACAGGCCGACTGGCTTGAACATCGGGTTGTCCTTCAGGAGACTCGGGTTCGAGTCCTTGGTAAGGTGTAGACATTTTTCTGTCGGGGTGTGGGGGGTGGGGGAGCTTAACCTGCAGAGTTCGCGGCGACTGCAAAAGACGGGCGGCCTTGATTTCTCAGGCTTGAGACCCACCTGTCCTACACCGCGATGAACTATAGGCAGTTGATGGCATTAGTTGTTGTTGTGTTTAACTGCGACGCTGGAGCTTATGGGATAGTGGAATAGTTTCATAATTCCCAAACAATCCGAGTTGAGGGCTTGAGATCCGCGCGGGCGATTTGGAAGCAGACTGACTTGCGCTGCTTTCGATGGTTTGAGGTGTCGACAATGCCAAAATACTGAACTAATTTGCCTAATGAATCACGAGGGTTAATAAATGCTGGGGTTGACCGCAGCTTCCTGTAAATGACAAGCAACTAACTTTATCTACTTAGCTAGGGCGATTAGGGCTAGGTTTCTGCACACACAAAGCCGCTACGGAACGATGGTCTGTTCATTTGCCTTCACGACAGGTGTATGGGTTCAATCCCCCACAGGGACATGATTATTCACGCCGACCCGTATGGCTCTGGGTTCTACCCAGACTAAAGAATGGACACCAGACATTGTTTAGAAATGCATATGAATTGTTTGGGAAGAAAAAGGCGACGAGTAAGGTAACTGGCCATCACGTATCATAAGGTCACAGCCAATAATGTGTCAAGTCTTAACTCTTCACGAATGATGCAGGCCACATACCGGCATTCGAGTGGTCATGAAGTCAATATCACCCGGACGCCTTCACTTGCCCAGCAATGTTCTGATACCCAGATTAGGCTGCGTCGACCTAAGTGCATTTCAAAATTCCCTTTCGATTCGATATCGAACTCATTACCGCCTGCCGATGGGCAAACGTGCTGGTCACTGCGCCACAGAGGCGTTCTGTTAAATGCATATGTCTGTAAAAAAAAAAAAAAAACATCATCTACTGCCTATAGTACCTTGCGGTGTAGGACAGGGGGTGGGGGATCTTAAGCCTTAAGAGTTAAGGCCGCCTGGCTTGTGCAGTCGCCGCGAACTGTGCAGGGTAGGGTTTTCTTATTTCTCCAGACAAAAAATCCATACCTTATCGAGGATTAGAACTAGGGTCTCCCGCAGAAGACCTCAACATCTAGCCACTAGGTCAGCCCCTTCCGCATATTTACTAATTGTCGAATTACTATTTAACTTGTCTATATTCCACTATCAACTGCATACCTTCTCAACTAATATAACACCAGTTACAGATCACCTGTCTATCTATCTATCGTGCGTTCACACATGGTTTCCCCCGTATACAAATCCATAACTCAGTAACCAACTAAGGGAAAATGATGAGATTCAGCATATAATCTTATCATTACATATATTCAACAAAAATATTTTGTTTTGGAGATTGTGGAGTAGATCTCAATGTTTGTTTTAATTTACGGTTCAGAAATGAAGTGCATATTGAAATATATTACATGCTCACACGGAAACATCAGTGTTCAATAATAAATATTCTCCGTGGTGCACGGGAATGTCCTTATGAGAAGCACGTGACATAGTGGAACGGAAGTTTTCAGAGGTGATCCGAATTGACGTGCATTACTATAAAACAAGTTTGTTAGTGTGAATTTAATACATTTTCGCCAAAACTTCAAAGACATTTCGCCCATTTCCGCGATTGCTTTGGACCTGTCAAAGACATAATCTTTGAGTGGGAGTAAATAAAAGACGGCAGGAAAAATTTCATAATAATGCAACAGATACTTAAAACAACAAATTGAACGTGAATGAGGGCAAATAATTATGAACGCAATATACCGCTGTACCTGTCTTCTTAGGAAAGTCCACTGCATAAAATTACCTGCATGTAATTTTTTTAAAGGACGTCACAATCAATCTTAACATTAATTAGCTTTTTGTGAGTTTCTAGACAAATTTACTATTAGGTGTTTACAGCCGCTGCTATGCCAACAGAAGGACTTCCTATTAAATGTTAGACTTGCGTGGAGATAAAATTTCTCCACATTCGAACAATATCAGTGACTATGTGCTTAGTATTTCAGCTAAAGTATTATTTATTACATCACTTCATATGGTCTATACCTCTGCAGTATGCACCTGACGAGATGCAGCGAAATATGTCAGGCAGGAAATCCTGCAATATTTTGTTTATGGCGTCTGTGTTTACATATAAGTTCATTAGTTTGCCATTGCTATTTTTACGACATACGCTCATATTATAATCTAATCTAATCTCATCTAATCTAATCTAATCTAATCTAATCTAATCTAATCTAATGGAAACAGTAAACTGATTATAGAAATTAGACGTAGACAGTCACAATGTTAACAACACATTATGAGAAGAAATAAATTAGAGAACTTGGGGACAACTGGCCAGATTGAGGGGAAATAAAACAAAGGGAAGGCAGAGAAGTAAATACCTAGATAGCTTGGCCACGAGGTATATCCGAGACAAGAACACACAGCTGATCACGACTCTAATCTAATCTATTATATTCTAATCTTATCTAATCTAATCTAATCTAATCTAATCTAATCCCATCCTGCTTTCTCATCTCATCTCACCTTGATTTACTTGTACCTTGCGGTGTTAAGGTGAAGCATAAACAGCGGGAGAGTGCCCGTTTATGGGCTTCATGTATCGAGATTCCCACGGACTCTTGTTGTTCCCTCTGTCCATGGTTTACATGGTCGGCCTCTTCTTCTGGTTCCATGTGATATATTTCATTCTATTTCTTCGAGCAGTAGGATATTGCTGTGAACATTGAAAATCTACGTCATGCAGTCTACTCTGAAATAGCCCGCGGCTAACTTTCAACCCTGTATGTACGTGACTGGATAACTGCGTTCACTAATCCTAACACTCAAATGCAGTCAGTCGGCCAATCTGCATACTAAGCTGATTAAATGCCATGGGATGATTAATCGTCTTAAGCGACTTCCTGTATGTGCCATGGGCTTATATATCAGTAAAATGTCACTGCGTTATAATACGATATGTCTGCTCCACATTAACACTTCTTTAGTCATAACTGTGACACACCCCTATTTCTAATTTTCCGCTATCCATTTTAGTTTGGTCGAAACCTACTGTTTTGGAAACATAATCTGTTAAATGCTTATTTGCCTACCATACTAACTACCAACCTGAGTAACTGACTGCTGTCCCACCTTCTCAGTGAACACCATAGTTATCTACCTAGCACCCTATGATTGCAGATAAGTCACACACTGAGCATGTGAGACGTACGATGGTGCATGGTGGTGGAAATGACCATGTGTTCACATGCATCCACTGTGGACGAACATTTACAGTGCAAATTGGTTTGATCAATCACATTCGCCACCGCGAATGGGTTGTAGTTATTATGCCTTTTTGAAGCACAATGTAACAAACTATCGTCTGTCAAGACGGCAAGGTACCAATGGTGATTTACATGCGTAGACACTTATCTAGCACCCCACATACTGATTACCACCTACCCTGTTTCTCTGAAAATAAGACCGGGTCTTATATTAATTTTAGCTTAGAAAAATACACCATGGCTTATTTTCAGGGGATGTCTGTTGTTGTTGCTGTTTTTTTTTAAAATTTTTTTAAAATTTTTTTAAGAAACAAACATCTACATTTGTTCATGTACACAATTTTACATTTATTCAATCAATTGGGTTATCAGGTGTATCCATGTGGAGCTATCAGACGAAGAAATCATGAAGCAGCTTCGAGAAGAGAATCTTCACATCCGATTCTTGGGGGCGGAGCGGCTCCTCACCTACACCAAGATTCCTACAACCTTGGCAGTGGTGACGTCGGAGGGCAGCGTAATGCCGACCACAGTACCAATCAACAAGAGAATGCAGCAACCAGAGAGATACATCCCAAGGATCACCCAATGTTCCAGATGTCAGAGGGCCGGCCACAGCAGAGCAGCGTGTCGCAGTAAGACGGAAATCTGCCGGTATTGCGCCGATCACCACGCCTTCAAGGAGTGTCCGCTGGCCAAGCTGGACACGGACTATTGAGTACCCAACAACAAAAGAAAGTTCCCCAACTGCCTGGGCAAGCATGGAGCAAGATACTTGGGACGTATCTGCAACGACACAGAGACGTATTAAAGGTCGCCATCAACACAAAGACACCATACAAGGAAGCAATGCGGAGGTGCGAGACAGCCACGGGTATATCACAAGCTGAAAGAGATCAGCTGCAAAAACAGATAGACGAGTTGAAGAAACAAGTCAAGGCACTGCTGACGCCGACTCCGACCAGCGACAACGAAAAACTACTGGCGGAAATGAAGGAGATTCAGCAAAACATCAAGCAAGAAGTGGAACATATGGCACGGATTAAGAAGGAGAACGAAGAAATCCTAAAAACCATTCAATCAGAGCGAGAACTACAGAAAGCTGAAATTGAACTATTCCGAAACAAACAAACAAAACAGAAGCCGTACAAGAAATTACAGAGAAACCGCAAGATGAAAACCAAGAGACAGCGAAAGCCAGCAGCCCAACCACGACGCCCGTAACAGCCAAAGGGAAGCCAATATCCCGCCAGACATCCGAAGAAAACCGAGATGAACAACCTGACGACTACATAGAGGACGTCCCGATACCACCATTATTTACCGATGAAAAACTCGCGGAGATAAAGAGGAGATACGAACTCGGGTGCAAGGAATACAGAAGGCGCATGGAAGAAAAAGCAAAGAAGCACAAGAAATACAAGGGAAAATCAATGCCCTTTCGTGTCGCTGAAGAACCAGCTTTATACGAGGATGACGAACACCAACGGCAATACTATATAGATGACGGAGAGATCGTCCCATTTCTGACCGCAGAGGAAAAAATCGAATGGCAACAGAAACTCAAACTCGAATTGGAATACGGGAGGGAGCCGACAAGACCGTAAAGAAGACGAGCGGAGAGAGCCTGCCTGCGAACTGCAGCAAAGTACCTGAACCTACAGATACTATTGAAGCTACCACAAGAAAGACCGACGACAACCCACCACAGACAAGAGCCAAGACAGCTGAGAAGAAGAAGGAGAAAGACAACAGAGTCGGAAACACCGACTCAAAGACAATCAGATGGGTTGTCAAGCGTATTCAAATCGAGCTGTCAGACGAACACATCCTGAAGCAGCTACAAGAAGAGAATTTCCATATCCGAATCTTGAGGGCGGAGCGGATCCTGACGTACTCCAAGATCCGTACTACGCTGGCGGTGGTGATCACTGAGGGCAGCGAGATACCAAGCCAAGTATTGATAAACCAGAAAGTACAACAACCTGAAAGATTCATACCAAGAATCACTCAATGTTCAAGATGGCAGAGATCCGGCCACAGCAGAGCAACATGTCGCAGTAAGGCAGAGATGTGCCGATGCTGCGACGATCACCATGCCTTCAAGGATTGTCCTCTGGCCAAACAGGACAGAGACTTCCGAGTACCCATCAACAGGAGAAAGTGCGCCAACTGCTTGGGCAAGCATGGAGCAAGATACTTGGGCTGTCCGTACTTACAAAGACACAGAGACGTCTTAAAGATCGCCATTACCACAAAGACACCATACAAGGAAGCACTGCGGAGGTGCGAGACAGCCACGAGTATATCACAAGCTGAAAAAGATCAACTGCAAAAGCAGATAGGACGAGCTGAACAAGCAAGTCAAGGCACTGCTGACGCCGGCACCAACCAGCGACAATGAAAAAATGCTGGCTGAAATAAAGGAGATCCAGCAAAACATCAAACAAGAGGTGGAGCACATTGAGCAGCAACAAAGAAGAATGAAGAGCTTCAACGAGACATCAAAGCAGAGAGAGAAATGCTAAAAACTGAAAGGGAGCCAACCCAAATCAAACCAGCAGAAGAAACGAGAAAGAACACAGAGAAGCAGCAAAATGAAACCCAACAAGAAAATATCGAAAAGCTTCTAAAGACAATACACAAAAAGGAGACAAAAAGACGCATGATGGTGCCAAATCACAGACCAATCAGAAACAGCAAGCTAAAACCAGTAGTCCAGCCAAGATGCCCAAGCAGCTCAAGGGGAAACTTGAATACCGTCAGACACCTGAAGAAAGCCCAGAGGAGGTTATCGGCACACGTGAAGACAACAGGAGCCAAGAAGAGAAAGACAAAGAAACCTAAACTCCCGCAGAGTATTGGGAAAAATATGAGGAGGATAGATACTTCGAGAGGGAACGACAAAGAAGAATACGAGCAGGCAAGTGGGTCTACGAATCACCATTTTCCACCAGACGTTTCTATCCAAGGGAAACGCACAAGTAGCCAACACAGACAATAGAAACCACCAGAGCAGACGGGCACAAAGGACAGCCGCCGACCAATTCCCCCATCTGACGTCACAGACACAAAAGCCTATACAACCAGTCCGAGTCAGGACTACCTCGTAAGAGCGCACAGATTGAATCAGGATAAAATCCACATAAACCACGGATCTCAACTCTAACCACGGCTGAAAGAAGCAGGTTGAACGAGACCGAATTTGGAATTTTTGTTTTTGAATCAAGTCAAGACAATATTACCTCATTCGTGTTACCGTGTACCAAATTCAATGCACAACTACATCTACCGGTGTATTTCTTTTTCTGTTGACTTCACTCTATATATCCATATCTAACTGTGTGCACACCTTCGGCTCCGCGAATTGTTTATTTGGCACTTTCCACAACTGAACTTCTGCAACGCCTTCCTAACAACACGAATTTGTATTTTAACTGTATTAAATTAAATCATTTTGTTGTGTTTCTGATGAAGATTATTATAATCGAAACATAGTGGTATAATTATTTTTATGTAATTATTATATATGCATTTTTTATTCTCTCCCCCCCCCCACCCCCCTTTTTTGATTTAGTGGAGTTCATTGTAAGGTATGTACACTGCGTCTGTGTTTATCTCTCACTTGTTTGCTAGAGGCACATGAACATAACTGCTGTTATTTCCTATTTCTTTCTCCGCTGCTTAATCCCGAGGCTATGTTTGTTGCACATGTAAGCTGTGCCATGCATACGCCTAATTTCGTTTTCTTTATATCCTATTGATTTAGAAAGAAATCACAACATTATTTATATCTCACGAAAACACATTTCATTGTTCTTCTTTCCCTGCAATTGCCTACATTTCCTCCGTTGTGCTTTAATTAAATAAAAATGCATTGCTTTGTTTCTAGTTATCCATCTAATTTGTCCCTTTATCTATGTTGTGGTGGGCTTTTTTATTGTAGCTTCCGCCGAGCAGAACTCCTGTCTAACGTCTTTTCGAATCTCATTAGGGTAATCATGTTGTATTTGTGTGCTTTAAAAAAATAACCAAAAAATAAAATTAAAAAATTAAAAAAAAACTACCTAACTAATAAATCCTTATCATGAGAAGGTTGGCACAACGGTTACACTGACTTGTAACACATATATGGCTGTAAATCATGGACAATTATTAAGCCAGTCAAGTAATCCCTCCAAGAGAAAATTAGTAATTTAAATTTCTTTGGAAAGGGGCGACTACAAAGCACATTAACCAAATGGTTTTAAAAGGCAAGGTTTTATCCCGCATGGCCATGTCTCTTTCTGAAGGGCGGCCTTCAGAAAGCGTCGCACAAAGCACGAACTCCGTAGGTCCAGCGACGACCCCCAGGAGTCTCCGCGAAAATTGCACTTATGCATTTATTGATGTAGTCCGGAATCGAACCCACAACTTTCGGAGCGCGAGGCATTCGGGGTAACCATTTCACCATACAAATACATGCCGGGAATATCGGTTAGTGGGAGTAATGTGAACAGTGTAGGTTATACTCATGACATCCCCTATGACGTGTCTCTAACTTTATAGAGACTTGATTGATAGTCTCTTGGTAGAGGAGCTTGCGTGTCTCAATGACCCCAAGAGCTATGCCGACGGAAGCACAACTACATGTCGGACAGATCTTGGCATAGGGACCAGACCAAGAGAGATACAACCTGCTGCCCTGCAGGTAGACTGAGGAGAGCAGTCAAAGTCAGAAACAGGCGCACGATGTCACTAATTCTTGGTCCGGACGCATACTCTAAGGCTCTCTGCCGAGTTATATTGCTGAACGCCTCCAAGCCATAAACCCTCGGATGCGAGAGCCGGGCCGATACTCACCCACAGCATAATGGATGTGAGATGCTGAGCACGCCACATGCTTAGTTCAGACACATGTTCGAAGGCTCTCAGCCGAGGGATATGAGAGATCCCCCAGATGAGAGGGCCTGGTCGTTACTCGCTCACTGCTGCATGAAGGTAAGGTGCTGAACCGGCAGCACCTGTAGCCTACCTCGTGATCGTTAGTAAAGGTGAAAAAGTGTCCCAATCGCACACGATGGTTACGATGCAAGTCTGTATAAAGAAAAACTCATTGAGTGAGTATATTCAAAGGTGGAGAAAAGCCTCAATAGCACGAAATTTCGCTGCAGACTAAGGTAGATAAACGTCTCATTAAACGAAATGGAACGCTTGGCTAGCGAATCCATTACGTGGAAGACCGAAGAGAAAGCTTGCTGAGTGGATGTCGTCCGCAGACTGACATTTCCTGGTCTCTGCGGGGAGCGGCCAGGGACGAACGACATGCCCAATATATGGAAGTGAGGAATTAAAGTAGCCATGTGCAGGACGTGGCGATTCCTTGGGTGAGCCCAATCTCAGAGCACTATGTACCGGCTCTGCAATTATGGAAGCCTCCTTGGATAACGGAGAATGCCCATGGTCTGCCCCTGCCTTCCCTTGAGGGTTGACAGTGATGTCTTTGACCATTCTACCTTGACCAGTTGAGATGTGGGCAACACCACAACAGTAAGAGTCTAATGTCCCTCGAAACCCCGGGATGGCAAACCCGTAAAAACGCCCGCAAAAAGTCGTATGTGACAGTCGAAAGGTTCCAAATAAAGTGGCACAATGCAAAAACGTCCGAGTGAAATGTCCCTCGTGCCCAGAACCGCTCTGACTATCTAGTTTTCCGGCCGGAACAGCTCTGACTATCTATTTTTCCGGCCGTAACAGCTCTGATTATCTAGTTTACCGGCCGGAACAGGTCTAACTATCTAGTTTACCGGGCACAGCGTCCGCAAACGTCCGAACTGAAAGCTCGCTGAGTGGAAGTCGTGTACAGACTGGCCGTTCCTGGTTTGTGCAGGAGCGGCATGTGGCGAACGAAATGCCCAATGCATGGAACTGAGGAATGTTCAGGAGGTGGTGATTCCTTGGGTGAGCCCAGCACCTGATCGCTATCTATCGCTCTGCAATTATGGAAGCCTCCTTGGATGGCGGAAAATGCCATAGACTGCCCCTGCCTTCCCTTGAGGGTTGACCGTGAAGTCTTCGAGCGTTCTAACTTGACCAGCTAGGATGTGGATGGCACCAAAACAGTGAGAGTCCCCCAGGAATGCTAATCTGGTTTAAAAAAAATACACGCTGAAGTCGGATATGTTGGTCTAAGAGCTTCAGTCCAAGGGTGCCTAACTAGACACACCGCAACTACGTCTGAACACACACACACACACACACACACACACACACACACACACACACACACACACCAGATGAACGCAGAAGAAGAGGAAGATACTTATGACATGGTTTTGGTCGATGAACATGAAACGCAGTTAAATAAAGTTATAGCTATAATTGCAATAGAATGTCACAGCAAAGGACCTAGAATGTATAACAGAAAAGAAAAAAAACAACAGAAGTAATGGTTATTGCAACAACAAAATTTAAAAAAAAAATTGTATACCCAAGTGCAACATCAAACTGAATTGAGTCAATCTGAAACAAGTCAATGAATTTAAGCTTTTGAGTACTTTAATAACAGCAGATGGAAGGAAATTAAGGAAGTTAAATGTGGAATAGGCCAAGCAAAGACAGCATTTCACAAGATGAAGAACAATCCATGCAATTTATCTTTGTCAATAGAAGTAAAGAAAAGAGTTCTTAAGAACTATATCGAGACAATCCTGATGTATGGAAGCGAATCATGGATAACTAACACACAGACGAGAAATTATATGGAGGCTTCGGAGATGTGGTCTTATAGAAGAATGACAAGAAGATCATGAATGAAGAGAAAGAGCCAAGAAGATATCTATAAAGACGTTAACTCACAAACGAACTGGTTAATTGGAACAGAAGAAGCCATGAGAAGGGGGAAGGCTGGAGAGGGTTGTCACAATGGAAAAGAAGGATGGGTCGTTCAGAAAGCAATGGCAAACTACTGAACATAAACTTGTCAAGTGATCACAAACAGCCAAAATATACTGGGATTGACTGCGATGTCCTGTAAAAGATATGCAATTAACTTTTAACTACCATATACAGAGAACATTGGAATATGTGCTTTCATAGAACCTTCCTTACATTCCACTTTACTAGCGTTCAATGATATCTCTTCATTTCTTTCCTTCACCATATTTTTTACACTCAGTTGCAGACAATTTTCAGTTTGTTACTAAATCTGCTAAAGTACTAAAGTCGAGAGGGTCGACTTCGTTGCACCGGATGCTACCCATCTGGCTCGGACTTTCTCCGCAGAAGGCAAGCCGCTTGCCAAGAGCATCTCACAAAGCATATAATAATAATAATAATAATAATAATAATAATAATAAAGAACACATAATGAGAGCAGGCATGTGTTGACAATAGAGAAGAAGAGTTGAGTGAATGCAGTCCCAGCCAGCATGGTGCCGTGGTAGAATAATGGGCGCCGCATTAGCTCAGCGAGGATCTGTAATCAGATATGCCGTCCTTTTATCTAGTTTAAATGTGTACATACATGTATTCTCTCTCTCTCTCTCTCTCTCTCTCTCTCTCTCTCTCTCTCTCTCTCTCTCTCTCTCTCTCACACACACACAAACACACACACACACACACACACACATATATATATATATATATATATATATATATATATATATATATATATATACACACACGCACGCACGCACGCACGCACGCACATGCACACACATACATTTAAACTAGACACAAAGTATATATGAAGTTCTACAACAATGAATGAATGACAACATACTCCTGCTGCCAAGATATATTCTGTATTATTCTGGTATATTCCCTATTTAGATTAAGTCCACGCATAACGACAAAAGGCTTTGATGTCTCGCTTTGTCCGAAAGCTTTTATGAAACTATCCTGAATCCAGAATGGAACATGTTATTAATATGTATTTTTCCCGTGCGTCGGAGGGAGTTGCCGCGGCCTAGAGGTTAGCACCCTTGCCTACTGGCTGCCTGGTCATGTATTATAATCACAATATAGAAGGATGTTGTAAGCATTGACCAGATTTGCCCTGCCTAAAATAGGCACCTGTCGATGTGTTGGGAAGTAAAGGCGGTCACTTATGGGTGATCACATCACCTACTCTTCGCTGATTGGTCTATACAATATTG
The DNA here is from genome assembly GCA_014155875.1 of Cepaea nemoralis. Lineage (NCBI taxonomy): Eukaryota > Metazoa > Mollusca > Gastropoda > Stylommatophora > Helicidae > Cepaea > Cepaea nemoralis. Next base: position 134,430 of record JACEFZ010022702.1, on the reverse strand, counting down.
GACTAGCACCATATACCCATTCAAGGCATGTAAAATTATCATCGTCATGTGCCATGCCGATAAGCGTGGGCGGTCATGTTTCGCCATTTCACGCGATCACCAGAGTCGTTAATGACCTCAGTGTTCTTGTCTCGACCATACAACGTGGCCAAGCCATCCAGGTATTTAGTTCTCTGCCTTCCTCTTATTTTCTTCCCCTCAATCTTGCCAATTGTCACCAAGTTCTCCAATTTCTTTCTTCTCAAAACATAGGCCAAACATTGTGACTGTCTACGTTTAATTTCTCAGTTTACGAATTTCCTTTGTTTCTTGTAGTATTTAGTCATTGGTTTTTCTGTCTGTCCATGGTATACATTGCAATCTCCTCAGAAACCATAATTCCACAGCCATCAGATGTTTTTCAGCTTGACTGCTCATTGTCCACGCGTCACACAAGTACAGGTTCTATGTAGCACTTCAACACTCTTTTTCTCGTTTCAATTGACATAGGTTTATTGGTCAGTACTTTTTACATCTGGCAAAAGGCTGCCTTCGCCATGACGATTCTTGTTCTAATCTCTTCAAAGGCATCTCCCATAAGATGTTATGACTGTTCTGAGATAATTTTACAGATTCTCTTGTTTAAGGTATTCTCATTTACTTGTATAGTACATTGTGATATTTCCTTCTTCTTAGTGACGACCATAATCTGCGTCTTCTTACAATTTAATTCTAACCCTAGTTGTTCACTGTGTGCAAACAACGGCATCTACTAAATGTTGCAGATCCTGTTCATTATCTGCATTCAATATTGTATCATCCGCATATCTAATATTAATGATGTTATGTCCCCCAATGATGATTCCTTTTAAATATTTAACATTTCTGAAAATATTTTTTACTGTACAGGGAAAAAAAAGATCTGGAGAGATTACACATAAAATACAGTGTAAAATAAGGTCATTTTAATAAAATAGTCTCATAGCAGCAACTGCCATTGAGGTGTGAAAGGCAAGCCTTCACATAATATATATAGAGGCGGGTAGACATTTGTCTTCTTCAGGATTTCTCCTTCCGGACAGGACTACCAAAATTATGAAAAGTATTTGGTACTCAGTATATCAGACTGAGTGGACAGTATATGAGACTGAGTGGACAGTATATCAGGCTGTATATTAGGCGGGGTCAACAGTATATCAACTGGGTTGACAGTGTATCAGGCTGGGTGGATAGTATATCAGGTTGAGTTGACAACATATCAGGTTGGATGAACAGTAATACGAACGCACCCATCGTAGCACCCAGAGCACCCACATATTGGACTAAAGGGATGTAGAATAGAAGAAGATGTCCTGAACGTCCACATTTGCCCACGTTGTGTCTGTGAGAATGCATTTTCCCCGGTCTAGCCACATTGTTATAATCATACACTTGGTACTCAATCACACACGTGTCCAATCCACAGCAAGGAAACAGATGAGTAACTGTGTGTGTGTATATATATATATATATATATATATACCGGGTGTTTGTAACATCTCACTACACTTTGTACGTAGAACACATGTGAAACACACTGTTTTGAGGAAGCTGGAAAGTAGCAATGAAGTATTCATTCTAACAGGTGTTGGAAATGTCCACCACGGGTTTCTAGACATGACTATACACGTCTATTCATATTCTTTGAACAAGCATCTGTGTGTATCGACCGCCATTTAGAAACAATTGTGCATTTGTTTTGTTTGTTACTTGAGATCGTGTTCTAATAAAGCGTACCGATTCTGCTTCTCTTATTATGGTGATACATTCATGAGGATACAAACCTTTAACGATTCCCAGACAGTGATGTTTGACTTGTATACAGGCGCACGGATACACCAATTAGTGATCTATCTACCCGCCGTAGATCATTCTACCAGAATCTACGAGAGTTTTGTGTATGTATTTGTTTGCTGATGAAGGCTAGTCGCCGCAAGATCCTGTATGCGTCCTAATTCTGTTATGTAAAGCTGCATTACTTTGTATTATTTTATATTGTTAACATTTTCACAGCTTTATCGCAGTTCCACTACATTTGATTCACATTTTTACGAGAATCTCCGCAGAGTTAACTAACCCCGTAGCATTGGTGGGGATCCATAAGATGGAGTTCTTTGTAAGGTATGTATATTGTATCTGTGTTCAGTATGTTTCTTCTTTACACTTGAGCTAAATATACCTAATTGTTTGCAATACATATTGTTATATCCTGCTGCAGCCGCTGCTTTGTCTTTTGTTCCAGAATCACACCAGAATAGTAACACAATGGCAACAGAATCACAATATAGTGCACAAGAATGGCATTAGAATCCCATTATAATCACACCACAATCGCATTTCTATTATAATTTAATCATACCAGAATAGTATTAGTATCACATTATAATCACACCAGAATCGTAATAGTATTACATTATAATCACCGTGGTCTCGAGGTATGGTGTCCGCCTCGAGTGCTGGAGGTCCCGGGTTCAAGCCCCGGTGATGCCGGGATTTTTTCTCGTGGACTTCTAGTAATAAATTTCCCCTGGTCTCTGGGTAGTGAGATCGGACGCCCGTGTGTATTTTTGCTCACGTAAAAAATCCCTTGGCAGTTGGAAATAGAAAAAGAGTAGCCTAACGGCGCTGCCCGGGCAAAATTTCGAGTTAAAAATCTACCCAAAGTATTTCAGGATCCTCGGCGGTGCTACGGAGTTCGTGCACTGAGCTGAGTTTCTCCAGACTCAGGTTTGAGTTAGGAGGAGAACGGAGCACTTATGGGTTGCACCCGTGTGCCGTGATGTTGGTCCGTCGACTAAACTAAACAAAAACTAATCACACCAGAATCGCAATAGTATCACATTATAATAACACTAGAATCGCAATAGTATCACATTATAATCACATCGCAATCGCAATGGTATAATATAATAATTACACCACAATCGCAATAGAATCACATTATAATCACACCCAGTCAAAATATTTTGGGCATGTTATGAGAAGAAATTACTTGGAGAACTTGGTGACGACTGGCAAGATCGAAGAGAAGAGACCAAGGGGAAGACCGAGAAGTAATAACCTGAATGGCTTGGCCACGTGACATGGTCGAGACAGGAACACGAAGCTGATCCACGACTCTGGTGATCGAGTGAGATGACAGAACATGACCGCCCAAGCTTGTCGGCATGGCACATGATGGTTGGATGGATAATCACACCAGAATCGCAATACAATCACATTATAATCACACAACAATCGCAATAGTATTACATTATAATCACACAAAAATCGCAATAGCATCACATTATAAACACACTAGAATAGTAAAAGTATCACATTATAAGCACATGCGAATCACAATAGTATAACATTATAATCACACCAGAATCACAACAGTATCACATAATAACACTGGAATTGTAATAGTATCATATTATAATCACACCGCAATCGCAGTAATATTTACATTATAATCACACCAGAATAGCAAAACTATCACATTATAATCACACCAGAATAGCAATAGAATAACATTATAATCACACTAGAATCACACCAGAATCGTAATAGTATCACATTATAGTCACACCAGAATTGCATTAGAATTACATTATACTCACACCAGAATAACACACGAATTGTATAATAATCACGTTAAAATCACACCAGAATAGCAATAGAATAACATTGTAATCACACTAACATCACACCATCCATCCATCCATCATGTGCCATGCCGGTAAGCGTGGGCGGTCATGTTCTGCCATCTCACTCGATCACCAGAGTCGTGGATCAGCTCCGTGTTTCTGTCTCGACCATGCCACAAGGCCAAGCCATCCAGGTACTTGCTTCTAGGTCTTCCCCTTGGTCTGTTCCCCTCGATCTTACCAGTTGTCACCAAATTCTCCAATCCATTTCTTCTCATAACATGCCCAAAAAACTTTGACTGTCTACGTCTAATTTCTCTAATCAATTTACGATCTTCATTTGTTTCTTGAAGGACTTGTTCATTGGTCTTTCTGGCTGTCCATGGTATTCTTTGAATTTTCCTCAGAAACCACATCTCTACAGCCATCAGATGTTTTTCAGCCTGACTGCTCATTGTCCACGCTTCACATCCATACAAAAGTGCAGGTTCAATGTAGCATCTCAACACTCTTTTTCTCGTTTCAATTGACATCTTTTTATTGGTCAATATGTTTTTCATCTTGCTAAAGGCTACTTTTGCCATGGCGATTCTTGTTCTAATCTCTTCAAGGCATCTCCCATCAGATGTTACTACTGTTCCGAGATAATTGTACCTGCTCACTTGTTGAAGAATATTCCCATTTACTTGTATATTACATTGTGGTATTTCGTCCTTCCTAGTGACGACCATAATCTGTGTCTTTTTACAATTTAATTCTAACCCTAGTTGTTCACTGTGTGTAACAATCGCATCTACTAAATTTTGCAGGTCACCAAACATCCCACCAGAATAGCAATATTATCACATTATAGTCACACCAGAATGGCACTTGAATCACATTATAATCACATCAGAATAACACACGAATGGTATAATAATCACCTTAAAATCACACCATAATAGCAAAATTATCACACTATAATCACGCCAGAATTGAAATTGTATAACATTATAATCACACCAAAATCACACACGAATTGTAAAAGAGACACATCGAAATTACACCATAATCGCAAAAGTGTCACATTATAATCACACCAGAATCACAATAGTAAACATTATACTCACACCAGCATCACACCAGTATCACAATAGTATCACATTATAGTAACATTCGAATCACATTTGTATCACATTATAATCACACCAGAATCATGACAGTATCTCACTACAATCACAATAGAATCGCATTTGTATCAAATTACAATCACACCAGAATCACATTTGTATCACAGTATAATCACACCAGAATCACACCAGAACAGCATAGGAACCACATTATAGTCACACCAGAATCACATCAAAATTCACATTATAACCACAACATAATCAGAGTAGAATCACACCAGAGTCTCATCAGAATCACAGTAAAATCACACTAGAACTCATTATAACCACATCGGAATCGCATCATAATCCCATTATAATCACACCAGAATCACGCATACCATTGTGACAACAAACAACAAGTGATCAGCTCCCAAATCGCTTTCGGCTGACTTCCAACCTGGTGTGTCGGTATTATGAAACCATGATCATTAACCCTAATCCCACTTAGCTTCAGGGTGTGAGATATACTCGTATTTATCAATGGAGAGAAATGACAGACAGTTATTAGTGTCAGAGAATCGGCATGGCACATGATGGAGAGAAATGACAGACAGTTATTAGTTTCAGAGAATCGGCATGGCACATGATGGAGAGAAATGACAGACAGTTATTAGTTTCAGAGAATCGGCATGGCACATGATGGAGAGAAATGACAGACAGTTATTAGTTTTGAAGGGGTCGGTAGTAACGTGGAGGATAGACGAGACGCTGGCTTGGATTCAGTGTGTGAGATATATTTATCACTGGAGAGGCATGATAATGATCAGTTCTGAAAGTGTCAGTGGTAACGAAGAGAATAGGCGAGACACAGACTTGGCTTTATGGTCTGGGATATGTTTATCAATGGAGATACATGATAATGATCAGTTTTGAAGGGGGACGTGGTAAGGTGGAGGCTAGACGAGACGCCGACCTGGCTTCAGGGTGTGAGGTATATTTATAAATGAAGATAAATGACAGACAATGGTCAGTTTGAAGGGGGTCGTGTTAACGTTTAGGCTAAGCGCCCGCCTGCCGTACTGGTGGTTTTCGGTTCGATATGCTTAAGGGCTAAGTTGACTTTTCAAAATTGACCGCGGCATCCAGGTCAGCCCAGCCTAAAATAGATACTAGAACATGTCTTCGGAAGTCAAATGTGGCGTGATATCGACCGTATCGGCCACAGAGTGATGTTTGGTCCATACAAATATGGGTCCAGCTCCATATTTCCAATGCGTTTTCGGTGTGTAAAAGATACCTTTCCTTTCTTGTATTATTTATCAGTTTTGAATATCAAGGTCTATCTGGGTCACATAGATAAGAAACATATGACAGGTCTAACAAACCGGTAGGGGATTTATTTGATCTTAGACAATACTGTTCAAGAAAATGTGGAGGAAATTGAAGCTCGGGCACTAGTCACAGGCTCTTGAACTCAAATTACTCGTCCCCACGACGCATAACAGAATAAGCGGAAGACAACAACAACAACACCAGCAACTTCTGAAGGACGACCCGTTGCTGTGAAGTTGGAACTGTGACTAACTAACTAACTAACTAACTTCTGAAGGACGAATGAAATATGATGACAGAAATGCTAAGAAGAACAAATATGAAATTATAAATACTGAGGCAATTAATAATTTAATAGACTGAATCAGAACAACACACGTCATGTTATTGACAGCATGTATATTCCCTGTGGCAACATTTAATCATCTCATCTCATCTTGTTCTTCTTGAACGTTGCGGTGTCGAGGTGAAGCACAAACAGCGGGAGAGTGCCCGTTTATGGACTTCATAAATCAAGATTCTCATGGACTTGGTTATTCCCACTGTCCACCGTTTACATGGTCGGCCTCTTCTTCCGGATCCATTCGGTCTGTACATTATTGCTTGTTGAGGTATACTGTCTGTTGGCAGCCTAGTTATGTGGCCGAACCATTTCGTTTGAATGTAATTGTTATTGAAGAATCATTCATCATGTGTCATGCCGATAAGCGTGAGCGGTCATGTGTCGCCATCTCATACGATCACCAAAGTCCTAGATCAGCTCTATGTTCTTGTCTGGACCATGCCACGTGGCCAAGCCATCCAGATATTGATTTCTCTGCCGTCCTTTTGTTCTTTTCCCCTCAATCATGCTAGCTGTCACCAAGTTTTCTAGTCTATTTCGCCTCATAACTTGTCCAAAACATCTTGACCTTATGAACATTCCACGACCCCATTTTAAGTAATGTTAATCTTTTGCAGTAAGTCTTTTGCTGACCTTCAGGAGTCTCCTGGTACACATGACTATTCCTACCGGACGAGGCTGCTCCTATGGAGCACCGATTTACACCGTATCCCTGACTCTATAAATTGACGAAACATGATTCTCTAGGCACATATCATCACACATTCGACTCGTCACGCTATCTAGAACAAGTCGTCTAATCGGAAGCTGGCCGCGTGTTAGAAAATGGCACGTTGCAAGAAAAACTCCACTAGACACCCGACGCTCAAATTGAGCAGCGTGGAAGCAACCAAGACTATCAAGATGATGCAAGAAGAAAACGTGTCTGCTAGCCGCAGCACATTGCCAGAACCTGAAGAAACATTAAATGAAGCTGCCACATCTACACAAGATGAAGCCGCCCCCGTCGCTCAACCGACGTCAGAGACTACAACTTTAAATGAAGCCAGTAGCAGCCGTGAAGTTTTCAACAGCACCAAGACGAAGCAGCCCATTTTACCAAAGACCTTCACATCGGAGGAAACCACAACAACTGCGGATTTCACCGGCAATTACTGCTAAAACAGACAAGCGTGGGAGAAGCCAAACTGTTGGCGCTACCAACAGTCAAGATAATCATTCTGTTGGAAAACGAGCTGGGAAGAAAGAGCATCGACCAGCTGCACAAGACACCTGATGGAGTAGTGGTCTCTATCAACAAAACCCCAAAGACCACAACACTTATGCAGAAGATCGCACAAGGAGAGAAGGCCAACATCAAGCTTCACTACGGCATCTTATTGGAAGCTACCCGGCACTGCAAAAGTAAAAGATGGGTCATTAAACGAGTCAAGACCCATCTCACCAACGACCAGATCAGGGAGATGCTGGCGAGGGAGAACTAGAAACTCAAGATCACCAGCGCTGAGAGGATCATCGGCAAGAATAGCATCCCCTCCACAGTCGTCATCGTAACATCGGAGGACAGAGTGATACCTCACTTCATCAGATAGGACAAGAGAGACCAAGTTCCAGAGCACTACATACCGAGAGTGCTGCAGTGCTCCAAGTGCCAGAAGTTTTGGCACACCCGCGCCACCTGCAAGAGTGAGGTAGAGGTATGCAGATACTGCTCTGAACCTCATCCATACAGTCAGTGCCAGCATGCAAAGATCGACAAGGACTTCAGGAGGCCTAACACTAACAGAAAATGCGCCAACTGCCTCGGCAACCACGGCGCCAGGTACCTCTGCTGCCCCTGCCACCAAGAAGGCAAGGAAGCTATGAAGATCGCCATCAAAACTAACCTGCCCTATACAGAGGCCAGGAGGCAGTACGAGGCAACCAATCGACTCACAAAAAGCGACAAAGCGCAACTGGAAGAAAAAGTGAAGGACCTGCGATCAAAGTTCAACAGCATGGAGGAAGCAAAAGACAAGATGCATGAAACTCAGATAACAACCGTTCAGCGCATCCTGGACGAACTGAAACAAGTTCAGCAAAAGATTGAGCAGGATGTTACTCGGATGGCTGCAGTCAAGACGGAGACTGAAGAAACTCTATCGAAAATTCAAGACGAAAGAGAAAAGACAGAAGAAACTCTCAAGCAGATACAAGAAGAAAGAGCACAACTTGAATCACTGGATGAACTGAAGCAAGTCCAGCAGAACATGGAGCAGGATGTCGCTCGGATGGGCGCTATAAAGGCTGAGACTGAGGAAAAGCTATCAAAAATACATCAAGCGAGAGACAAGACAGAAGCAACTCTTGAACGGATAGTAGAGCTTCTCAAGGCCGAGACCGAACCAGAAGATGCAAAAACACAGACAGAAGAAGAAGCAACAGATGAAGAACGATATCGCTGACCACCAAGATTGGACTGGCGAACACCGAGAAGATTCGAAGGCACCTCAAGACGGGGAAATAGGAGGAACACCAGGAGAGACAACTGGTAAAACTCCCTGAAGAAAACAGCACCATAAAACGGGGTCGGCACACAACAACTCCAAGCCTCAACAAGTGCGCGACTCTGTCCAGACATGAACAACCTAACGAGAAAGGAATGAACACAATCAACCCATCAGAAGCCGGGAAGCTGACAACAAGCAGCCTAATGTACGAAAGACAAAATACAAACTACACCATAAATACCCCAGTATAGCCAAGTCGAAAACTCGAAGGTTGAAAGGGGTATTCGTACCAAAAACTGGATTGGATTGGATTTCTAGGCATATGAAAAAGGAAAAAAAAAACCACACACAAATCAAAACAACAAAAAAAAAACCAAAAAAACAAAACAATAGTTTGCCATCGCGTTCCGTATAACAGAAGAATAATGACAATTTATTGAACGGAAATAAAAAACAAACAGACGCATCCCACAAGAGCTGACTATGGTAGAAGACAGTTTATTATAACAAATACAATTGAGGAAAATGAAATTTTGTAGGCAATTAAAGAGAGATGAATGCCTGAAAAAGATAATTATGGCGCACATAGATATATGAGAAGAGTAAAGCTGCACGGTGATGAATTCAAGATCTGATGGATAATTTACACATGGCAGCAGAAACGGGGCATCTGGATTATTCTCTAGGGTGGAATTACGACAGAATGCTATTCTGGTTTGGCGTTCTGAGCAGAACACACCACTGAGTGATGGATGAGCGTGATATCTACTCCGTGAGACAGATGGATATTCCCTGCAATTTATCTCTGTGAATCAAGGAGACGAAAAGAGTTATTAACAGATATATTGAGCCAATCCTGATGAACAGAAGCGAATCATGGATAATTAGCAGACAAGTGAAGAATTATGTGGAAGCTACGGAGATGTGGCTCTATAAAATAAGGATACGATTACCGTGTGTGGATAAAAATAGCATTGGAGGTGTCTTGAAAGAAATTACCGCCCAAAGAGAACTGGTTAGGCGCATCATAAGAAGACAATCCACGATCTCTGGACAAGTCATGTGGAGTATGTCGTCACAACGGGGAGGTTGCAGGAAAAGAGAGACAAGGGAAGGCAAGAGCAAAGATGCTGGATAATTTGACATCATTACATGGAAGAAAAACTGTATCATAATAATTGCAGGCATTAGAGACAGAAGGCCTGTGGACAGCTGTAATCACCAAACGTCATACGGCATGAACAGTCAGGAGAAGAAGGAGACATATATGTCAGTCAGGTCTTAGTCAGATATGACTGAGCTACCGTATAACAGTAGACGGTACTACCTGGTCTCTGTTAGCGCTGAACGTTGGGCGGCGCTTACCAAACCCGACACCCCACATTGTGCCAACGGCTTCGGGCGGAAGAGCGCAATTGGGAGGGTACAAGCCTTACCCTGGTGCGAGGAAATGCAAGCTAAAGACAAAATTGTCATGTCAGGGCAGACCAGGCCCTAAGCCTTGGTTGGCGACTGGTCTAGGATCGAAGCTCCGACAGGCGGACAGTTAGAGCATTGCTTTGCTGATCCGGCAGCTTCTGCAGCTTGTCTTGTTCCAGATGTAGGGGTGTTACCTTTCCTCTGGAGTGAACTAGGCGGGCCGAGAGAGGGATCATGCTGCATGGGCAACACATGATCTCTATATTTTAGCCCAGGCTTTGTGCTATGGAGAGGCAATAACTCCATCCCTGGTCTTAACTGGTCTCGGAATCAAAGCGAGAGGCAACTGTTACGGGTTATAAGTCCTTGTCAGTTGGCGTAGACATGGGGCGCCACGCGTTGCCTCTGACGGTGGGAGACACCTATAGGTGTCACTGATCAGCTACCGCCCGCCTCAAGCTGGGCAGCCCCCAGCCAATTGGGTGCTGATCCGCCACAGCCTGCCTGCTTCAATGGGTGCTTGGGACTAGGACAAAATCTGAATCGCAGGCTGTAAAACCAATGCACCAGGTACAAACAAAAATAAAAATAGAAACCTCAAGCTACGGCTTGCAACCTGGAACGTGAGAACCATGTGTCCAGGATTTTCCACTGACTTGACCAATATTGACGATGTGAGAAAAACGGCTGTGATTGATGCCGAACTCAATCGTCTTAACATTGATATTGCTGGCCTGCAGGAGACTCGCCTCGCTGAGGAAGGGTCACTCAGGGAAAACAACTACACCTTTTTCTGGAAGGGTAGAGGGCAGGCAGAAAAAAGGCAACACGGTGTGGGCTTTGCAGTGAAGAATTCGCTACTGGGAATGATTGAAATTCCAGCAGGAGGAAATGAAAGACTATTATCCCTGCGCTTGGCAACCTCTTTTGGGTTTGCCACCATTATTACTGCATATGCACCGACACTCGATTCCTCTGATGATGTGAAGGATTTGTTCTATGAGGAGTTAGACTCCGTGATCAAGGCAGTTCCAAAATCTGACTACATTTATATGCTCGGTGATTTCAATGCTCGTGTGGGCAAGGACTCAAGTTCATGGCCAGTGTGCCTTGGAAAATACAACATCGGTCGCATGAATGAAAATGGGCAAAGGCTGCTGGAGCATTGCACCAGTAATGACCTATGTATTACAAACTCTTTTTTTAAAACAAAAGAGATGCATAAGGTCACATGGAAACATCCAAGATCCGGCCATTGGCACCAGCTGGACTTCATCATCACACGGAGACAACATCTGAACCATATATCATTGACTCGTAGTTACCACAGTGCTGACTGTGATACGGATCATTCTTTGGTTGTTGCAAGGGTTAGACTGAGACCAAAGAGAATCTACACAGCTAAACACAAATCTAGCCACAGGATTAATATTATTAACACTCATGATCCTGAAAAGTGCTTTCAGTTTCAACAGCAACTTGAAGATGCTTTCACTGATACACCAGAAAATTGTACAGTAAATGAAAAGTGGGGTCAAATTAAGGAAACTCTTTATAAAACTGCCGTAGGGGTTTACGGCACTGTGGATCATAAGAGGCAGGACTGGTTTGCGGCCAACAGCGAGACTCTGCAGCCCCTGATTGATAAGAAGAAGAAAGCTCTCTTAAGAAACAAGGAAAGACCAACGCGTAACACTCTGAGTGAGCTAAGGCAAGCTAGGAAGGATGTGCAAAAGGCTGCCAGGCAGTGTGCAAATGATTATTGGATCAAGTTATGTGAGTCCATTCAAATCGCAAGTGATAAGGGAGACATAAGAAGCATGTATGAAGGAATAAAGAAAGCTTGTGGTCCAGTGATCAAAAGAAGTGCACCATTGAAAACCTTGACTGGAGAAGTCATCACTGATAAGAAACAGCAGATGGACAGATGGGTAGAGCACTATTTGGAGCTCTACTCAAGTGAGACCAAACTAGCGGATGATGCCCTCAACGCCATAGAGGCTCTACCAACTCTTGACCACCTGGACACACTTCCCACCATAACAGAAGTTAAGTGTGCTATAAATGAACTTGCATCTGGCAAGGCTCCAGGTAAGGATGGGATTCCAATAGAGGTTATCAGGAGTGGGCAAGACACACTCACTATACAGATCCACCAGCTAATAGAGCTATGCTGGCGTGAAGGACAAGTCCCACAGGATTTCAAAGATTCAAGCATCATAACACTGTACAAGAACAAGGGCGATCGGAGCGACTGCAACAACTATAGGGGTATCTCACTTCTGTGTATTGTTGGAAAAGTATTTGCCAGAATTGTTCTGCGCAGACTTCAAGTCCTAGGAGATCAAGTCTACCCCGAATCACAGTGTGGCTTTCGACAGAACCGGTCTACCACTGATATGATATTCTCATTGCGACAAATGCAAGAAAAATGCCGTGAACAGAATCAACCACTGTTTATTGCCTTCATCGACCTCACAAAGGCATTTGATTTGGTCAGTCGTGAGGGTCTGTTCAAGGCACTAAAGAAGATTGGCTGCCCACCAACTCTTCTGTCCATTGTGGAATCGTTCCACACAGGCATGAAGGGTATAATCAAGTTTGATGGTGCAACTTCTGAAGAATTTGAAATCAAGAGTGGAGTTAAGCAAGGTTGTGTACTAGCTCCCACCCTCTTTGGAATATACTTTTCACTTCTACTGAAATATGCATTTCGTGATCAGGATGGTGGTATATACATTCACTCAGCGCTCAGATGGCGGCCTCTACAATGCTCAGAGATTGAAGGCTAAGACCAAAATTAGGAGGGTACTGATCAGAGAGTTGCTTTTTGCAGATGATGCTGCAGTTACGACCCACTCTGAGGAAGAATTGCAATGTCTACTATCTGCATTCTCCAATGCTTGTTCTGAATTTGGTTTAACAATTAGCAAAAAGAAGACACAGATTATGTCACAAGGTGCACATGAGGTACCATCAATCTTTATTGACGACGCCGAACTAGAGATAGTAGACCATTTTACATATCTAGGATCAGTGGTAAATAGCAAATTATCCCTAGATCAGGAAATCAACATCCGGATTGGTAAGGCAGCAACAACAATGAACAGGTTAAGAAAAAGAGTCTGGGAGAATAGGAAGCTTACTGCCAAAACAAAAGTCCTTGTCTATCAAGCCTGTGTCCTTAGTACTCTTCTCTATGGCAGTGAAACCTGGACAACTTACTCACACCAAGAGAACAATTTAAACAGCTTTCATATGCGGTGTCTGCGAAGAATTCTTGGTATTAAGTGGCAAGACAAAATCACAAATACTGAAGTATTGGAAAGATCAGGTTGTGTGACAGTTTATTCCATGCTCAGTCTTCGTAGACTTAGATGGATAGGACATCTTAGGAGGATGGATGATGGTAGAATACCAAAGGATATCTTTTTTGGTGAATTACAGATGGGTAAGAGATCTCAGGGTCGGCCTCTACTACGATACAAAGATGTGTGTAAGCGGGACATGATTGATACAGGCATTGATAATGCACATTGGGAGCAAGTCGCCGCTGAACGTGTTGCATGGAGGGCAAATATCAGAAATGGAATAAAGTCAAAGGAGAAAATTATTGCAGAAAAGTCACACACCAAGCGTTTGAGACGTAAGATGGTGCATGATGGTGGAAATGACCACGTGTTCACATGCACCCACTGTGAACGGACATTTACAGCGCAAATTGGCCTTATCAGTCACACTCGCTACCGCCATAGTTAAAAGTTATTATGCCTTTTTAAAGCACAAACTATCGTCTGTCAAGACGGCAAGGTGCCAATGGAATGGAATATATATATATATATATATATATATATATATATATATATATATATATATATATATATATATATATATATATATATATATATATATATATATATATATATATATGGTGATGTGTAGTGCAGTCGAGTGCTGGACAATGAGTAGTGTGTAACTTAGACGATAAGAGAGGAATCACCATTGGGAACATGACATCAATAACATTACATATGCGGATGGTACAGTATTGATTACACACAATGAGCGGGATCTGCAGCATTTAGTAGGTGCGGTTGTTGCACGCAGTGAATAATTAGGGTTGGAATTATATTTTAAGAAAACATACATTATATTCATCACTCGGAAGAATGAAAGACCACAATATAATATACGGGTAAATGGAAATATTTTTAAAGAAGTGAATTGGCTCAACTATCTCGGAACAGTCATCATAACATCTGATGGGAGGTGACTTGAAGAGATTAGAATAAGAATAGCCATGGCGAAGAGAGCATTTTACAAGATGGAAAACATACTGACCAATAAAAAGATGAAATTGCAACGAGAAAAAGAATGTTTACTTTTGAATAGATATTAAGGGTGAACAATAAGCGGACAAACTGAAAAAAACAAAAAAAACAAAACAACAACAACAACTAACGGCAGTGGAAATGTGGTTTCTGTGGAAAATGCAAAGAATACAATGGAAAAACAGAAAGACCAATGAACAAACCCTGCATGAAATAAATGAAAACCGTAAACTGATTAGAGGAATTAGACGTAGAAAGTAAACATTTTTTGGGACACGTTATGAGAAGAAACAACTTGGAGAACTTGATGACAACTTGCAAGATGAGGAGAAAAGAACACAAGGAAGACATATAAATCAATATCTTGAGGCTTGGCCACGTCGCATGGCCGAGTCAAGAACACAGAGCTGATCCACGACTCTGCTGATCGAGTGAGGTAGCGAAACATAATGGCCCACGCTTATCGGTATGGCACATGATGATGAGGATAAAACTGGAGGAAGCGTAAATGTCGGTTTAGCGAAGAATGTTGAGCATATCGTGTACAATCAAGAAAACAAACGTATTGTCCCGCTGACTAGGGCGTCAGCTGGCCCAATGGTAAGTGGGTTCTCTGTGCCTCTAAGGAAGAGTGGTCGTAAACATTAGGCAACCTGTTTAAGACCTTTCAGTCCCAGCAACCCATACTTTTTAGATCCAATTCGCTACAAGAAGCCAGCGTGACAGCGAGGATAAATACACTTGCATCTAAACTTCCGGTACGCTGATGGCGCTGTACTGAGTTCATTGCCTACACCAGCCAGTTGGACTTCAACGTTGCCGTCTCGTTCAGCAGCAATGGCAAACTACCTACATTTGTCTGGTATATCAGCCTATGGTGGGGTTGACTGCAACGTCCGGTAAAGGCTATGTAACATGCAAGTTTAAGTTCGCTTCTGCGTGTAGGTGAGTGACGTAGGTGTTACACGATCGCATATTTACACCATAATTTCAAGGCAAACGAAATCTAAGAGACATATGACAGGAAAGCGTAGATAGCCAAATTAAATTTAGCAATTACTATCCAAGAGAGGTAAAATAAAACAGAGTAAAATACACGTGGAGAGCTTAAACAGCTAGACAACAATCACACAATAATATATGCAACGCCAGCTTCATCAGACGGTTAAAATACAGGAGGACTGTAGAGTTATGGCCGTTAATGTCTTCTTCCCCACGAGGATGCCTTCTTCCCCACAATTATGTCTTCTTCCCCACAGTAATGTCTTCTTCCCACAGGGATATCTTCTTCCCCACTGTGATGTCTTCTTCCCCACGGTGAAGTCCTCTTCCCATAGTGATGTCTTCTTTCCCACAGTGATGTCTTCTTCCCACAGTGATGTCTTCTTCCCCACGGTGATGTCTTCTTCCCACAGTGATTTATTCTTCCCACAGTGATGTTTTCTTCCTCACAGTGATGTCTTCTTCCACACAGCGATGTTTTCTTCCCCACAGGGATGTCTTCTTCCCCACAGTGATGTCTTCTCCTCACAGTGATGTCTTCTCCCCACAGTGATGTCTTCTCCCCACAGTGATGTCTTCTTCCTCCCGGTGATGTCTTCTCCCCACAGTGATGTCTTCTCCCCACAGTGATGTCTTCTCCCCCTTCTCCCCACAGTGATGTCTTCTCTCCACAGTGATGTCTTCTCCCCACAGTGATGTCTACCTTCCCACAGTGATTTCTTCCCCAAAGTGATATTATCATTATTATCAGTGTGCGCTCTGACAACTGGCGTAGGTGTTCATGTCTCTCCACACTTCCCGGGCACTTTGTGTCCTTGATCAATTCTGCTGCTGATATTCCTTATCAGACAGACAGTGGGATCAACACCCTCTGCCACATATATTGAAAGACGGGATATCAGATGGTTCGGCCATCTCGTTAGAATGTAAAACCATCACCTGCCATTACTGGCACTGCATAATACAACTTAACAAAACATAAAGAAGATCTGGTATGGAGCAAGAGGACGCTCGAGACGAGAATGAATAGACGACATCAGAGACGATGTACAGACAATATCTAGTGCCACCCATCTGACGCTGTAACGTTAAGTATTCCTTCCACGATGCTTTTAGGCAAAAGTGGAAGATGATGATGACAATGATGATGATGATGATGATGATGATGATGATGATGATGATGATCATGATGACGTTTGCTGACGATGATGACATTGATGATGATGATGATGATGATGCTATTCCTTCATGCCACTGTTTCAATCCATCCAGTTTTATTTCTGCCTTTAATCCACTGATCTGTAAATTCTTCGCGATGTTTTCCTGTGCGTCTCTTCCTCCCATCCAACATGTGCCAAGCCGATAAGAGTGGGCTGTCATGTTTTGCCAGCTCACTCGATCACCAGAGTCGTGTATCAGCTCCGTGTTTCTGTATCGACCATGCCACGTGGCCATGCTATCCAGGTATTAACTTTTTGGTCTTTCCTTTGGTCTCTTCCCTTCGATCTTGCCAGTTGTCATCAACTTCCCCAATTCATTTCTTCTCATAACATGCCCAAAAAATTGTGACTGTCTACGTCTAATGTCTCTAATCAGTTTACGATCATCATTTGTTTCTAGGACGACTTTCTCATTGGTTTTTCTGTCTGTACACGGTATTCTTTGCATTTTCTTCAGAAACCGCATTTCCACAGCCATCAGTGTTTCTTCATATACGTAATTTTCTCGTTTCATTAGTCTCATCAAGGTAATCATTATTAGTTACTCTGACGGTCCAAATTATTTGTAACACTCATCTAAGGAAACTCATAAATACCAATGGGGGAAATCTCTGAGCCGCTAAGACAGTTCGTAAGTAAGCGTAATGCATTGTTTGCCGCTGATACAAGTAGAAGAAAGAATCAGAGGCTTCAGGACGTATAAGACAGAAGTAGAGGATTGAGAATTCAAGAAGGAAGTAGAGGCTTTAGGAAGAATACAAAGGAAGTAGCTTGAGGAAGAATAAGAGGGGAGTCGAGGTTTCAGGAAGAATAAGAAATACGTAGAGGCTCGAGGAAGAATAAGAAAGAAATAGAGGCTTGAGGAAGAATAAAAAAGAAGTAGAGGCTTAGGACGCAAGAAAGAAGTAGAGGCTTGAGGACACAAGAAATAAGTAGAGATTTTAGGAAGAATAAGAAATAAGTAGAGGCTTGAGGACGCAAGAAAGAAGTAGAGACTTTAGGAAGAATAAGAAATAAGTAGAGGCTTGAGGACGCAAGAAAGAAGTAGAGACTTTAGGAAGAATAAGAAAGAGGTAGAGGCTTAGGACGCAAGAAAGAAGTAGAGGTTTTAGGGAGAATAAGATAAAAGTAGAGGCTTGAGAAAGAATAAGAACGAAGTAGAGGCTTGATGACTCAAGAAATAAGTAGAGGCTTTAGGAAGAATAAGAATGACGTAGAGTCTTGAGGAAGAATAAGAAAGAAATAGAGGCTTGAGGAAGAATAAGAAAGAAGTAGAGGCTTCAAGTCTCCGTGGCGAAGGAGTTAAGGACGCGGTTCGTGATCCCGCATACCCGCGTTCGAAACACAGCTGCGCGCGATTTGCCAGCAGACCGTGTTGCGCTGGTTTTTTACGAAATGGTATGGGTGCCGGTCGTTCAGAAAGAATGGCAAACTACTGAACGTAAACTTGCCACGACAATAACAAAAGCACAAAATGCTGGTGTTGACTGCAAAAGTCCTTTAAAGGAAATGCAACTAACTTAGCGGTTTGAGGCAGAATAAGAAAGAAGTAGAGGCTTGAGGAAGAATAAGAAATAAGTAGAGGCTTCAGAAATAATAAGGAAGAAGTAGTGGCTTTGGAAAGAATAAGAAAGAAGAAGAGGCTTGAAGACGCTAGAAAGAAGTAGAGGTTCGATGTATTGTATTATTGAATGTAATAGAGATGCATTTACCGTCGTTCATACATTTAACCGGCGACATGCGAGTTTATTTAAAGTGAAACATCTCTATTGCTTCATCCATCAGACGCCACCCACTCTGACTTCAGAGGTACTTATACTATACGTCCCAAGTCAAAGACGATAGGTCAACATTTCAGTCCAACTGTCCGATGTAGAGGTTGTACCCCTTACCTCGGCATCAGCTCACCGCATGCTTAAGAACACGCATTCTTATTCATTCGGCCATACTGACCTACACAATTCGGTTAATTGTCACGTCTTTTCCATATTACTCATTTCTGTCTTCACTTCTCAATCTTTGTGTTATCGGTGGTGCATACACTAATCTGGTTTCTGACATTGTAGAGGGGAAGAGGCAGGCACTTTGCAATACAATTTTCGTAGGGTCTCACCCTGCTAGATGCAAGCCACCTAGTGATCAGACACCCTGACTGCTATGAAAAGGGCTTAAAACCAGTCTTTCAGAGGACTCACCATCAAACCTATCAAGCAACCTACCTTATAATCAAATAACCAATCTACTTTCTAACCAACCAGCCAACCTATCTTCTAACCAACCAGCCAACCTACCTTCTAACGAACAAGCCAACCAGATAACCAAATGACCTACGAACCAGCCAACCAACCAGTCAACCAACCAACCAAACAACCAACTAACCAACCAACCAACCAGCCAACCAACCAACCAACCAATCAGCCAACCAACCAGCCAAGCAACCAATTAATCTTCTAACCAACCAGCTACCCTATCAACCTATCAACCAACCGACCAACAAACCAACCAACTAATTTTCTAACCCACCAGCCAAACTATCAACCAACTAACCAACCAACCAACCAATCAAATCAATCAGCCAACCTATCAACCAACCAACCAACCAACCAACGAACCAACCAACGAACCAAACAACTAACCTTCTAACCAACCAGCCAACCTATCACCAACCAACTAACCGTCTAACCAACCAGCCAAACTATCAACCAACTAACAAACCAACCAACCAACTAACCAACCAGCCAAACCTTCTAACCCACCAGCTAACATAACAAACGTCCACTCAACTAATTAACCAATCAATCAACCAACCAACCAAACTAACTAACCAACTTTCTACCTAACCCACAAAATAACCTTCTAACCAACCTACCAATTGTCATCTGACTACCCAACTAATTAACTAGTCAATCAATCAACCAATTACCCAGTCACCCTATCAACCTACGAAACAACATTCTAACCATCAGGCAACCTATCATGCCACAACCCAACTAATTGATGAGTCAACTAACTAACAAACCAGCCAACTAACCAACCAACAGACTAGTACACCTACCAACCTATCAATATGCTAATTAACCAATCAACCAAGCAATCTACCAACCACCCAGCCAACTTCCCGACCGACAACTCAACTAATCAACCACCCAAACAACTAATCAATTAACAAACCAGTCGAAAATGCTGCGAAAGCACAAACATAGACTCCTTCACCCTTCTGCTCAGCATCTTAATATCATGACACTCACGATAAAACTAAATTCAACAATAACTTAAACAATAACAACGACAATAATAACACTAAAACAATAACCTACCACACAATGTATGATCCACTGAATGCCTTCACACGTACACGAGTTAGATATTACAACATGAGAAACAAAAGAGATACTTCTATCACACAGAGAAAATTGTTCATTTCAAAATCTGGAATCACATTTCCTCGAATTCACCTTACCGCGCGTGCTAGAAAAATCCTTCCGCTCAAACTTGTCCGACAAAACTGTAATCACACTAGGTTATCCGTTCACCCGCGTGCATCATCATCGTCAGAGAGCCCGCAGAATTCATGACTGAAGATTAGTCTGCTTGTAGCCAGGATCAGTCATGCGAACTCGCTGCCTGGAATATTAAGACATCATCCCCCCGTCGCCTTTCTGACCCCAGAGTCTAACGCCAATACGCTCTGATTAGTTGCCCAACCACAAAGAGGCGAACTGATACATCCGTCTTTTGCATGAGCTATAGGCAAATGGAGGGCGAGCTTTACTCATTCGCAGGATAATTATTTATAATCCCGGTTTTTTTTTCTCTTTCTTTTCCGCGTTACAATTTGCACGAGAATCATTTGGTGTCTCTAAGATGAGCTGCTTTCAGAGTGGGCGGCATGGCTCTTGTTGTTATGGGAAACAGCTCGAGGGAGTGAGAGTTTATAAACATGATTATCATCTTGTGCCACATCGATAGGCGTGGGCGGCCATAGCTCGCCATAACAATGATGACCCGTCTTGGGCCAGAAATGTGCTAAAGTTCCGATTATGTGAATTGTTGAATTATAATGTGTTAGGAGTCTGTAAAGAAGATATATTGCCATTGCCTTCCTTCTTGATTCTGGTCGCCGACCATAGCCATTGTCTCCATAAATAGATAATAAGTCTACCATTCTAAACTCTGCCAGCTTCCTGGCCTAGAGGTTAGCGACTTTTCTCCGTAATCTCGTATACTCTCGTAGGTAACGTGACGACGGTGAGAATCAGCAGTGGTTCGAATCACGTCGGTAACCTACGGGGTATGTGAGCCGGCCGCTCAGAAAGCAATGGCAAACTACTGAGCGTAATCTTGCCAAGAAATCAACAATCAGCTGAAAGATGCTGATGTTGACAGCGATGTCCTGTAAAGTATATGCAACACATTTATTTATTCTGAACTCTAGAGTCCATAACTAACAACTATTTTTTGACTGCTCTAAGATCAATCCGCTATATACTGACACGATTTCACATTACCCTGGTTAGTGGGTGGGTTTAAGGGTGGGGAGAGTGGGTATAAACGGGTACTCCGGATGGTCCAAAAGTGTCGCGTAGGTCAGCGGTGAGAAAAAATTTAAGACTGGAAAGGCCGACCAAGAGAAATGATGCTGGATAATCTGAGACGGTGGCATGGAGTAATATTAGCAGCAGAGTTGATCCAGAACACCAAAGATCGAGATATGTGTAGAGACATGAACACCTACGCCGGCCGCATGGCTCTTGATGATGATGATATTACCAATGCCACAGACATGTCAAATTGTATCCTCATCCGGTGTCACCTAAGCGCTACCTGTCCTCAATCTGTGACATCTGTTGTCACCCAAGAGCTGCATGTCGTCAACGCTTGTCCTCTGTTGTCACCTAAGAGATGTCTGACCTCAACATGTGGCCCCTTTTGTCATCCACGAGTTGCCTTTCCTCAAACTGTGGCCCCTGTTGTCAACCAAGAGCTGTCTGTCCTCAGCCTTTGTCCCCTGGTGTTACCAAAGTGCTACCATTCCTCCACCTTTGTCCACTGTTGTCACAAAAGAGCTGGCTGTCCTCGACCATTGTCCCCTGGTGTCAAGAGCTGCCTGTCCTAAACCTTTGTCCCCTAATGTCACCCATGAGCTGCCTGTCTTCAACCTGTGACCTATGTTGTCACCCAGGAGCTGCCTGTCTTAAACCTGTGTCCCCTATTGTAACCCACGAGCTGCCTGTCCTCAACCACTGACACAAAGACGGTGTCACCCAAGAGCTACCTGTCCTCAACCTTTGTCTCCTGGTGTCACCCAAGAGCTGCCATTCCTCAACTTGTGTCTCCTGGTGTCACCCAAGAGCTGCCTGTTCTCCACCATTGTCCCTTGTTGTCACCCAAGAGCTGCCATTCCTCAACCTGTATCCGATGATGTCACCCAAGAGCTGCCTGTCCTTACCCTGTGTCCCCTGATGTCACCCAAGTGCTGCCATTCCCCGATGATGTCATAAAAGCGCTGCCATTCTCCAATCTGTGCCCGATGATGTCCCCCAAAAGCTGTCATTCCTCAACCTGTGTCCCATGATGTCACCCAAGAGCTGTGTGATATAAATCCTTACAACCGTCAACAGCGCGATTAATATTTCCTCCACTACAACCCCATTTTAACGACAACACAACCAACAGCGACATTAGGCCGCAGAGAGGATGAAAGAAGACTTTGGATTGGCTGCAACGCCACAGCGTAAGCAGTAGGGAACAAAGATAAATATGGCGTGCAAGCGAAAAACGGTCTGTGTTTTCCCCACCAACCCAAGCACGGGACAGGAGAAGATCTGAGATATCTGAAGGAGTTATAGGATCTTCCAAATCAAATTTATCTATGAGACGAGGAAAGCATCATCCTACAAGCAGACATCGCATTGGGAAAAGCGAATCCAAGTCAGATCATGAAACGTGTCGTCGAGTGTGTGAAGCTATTCGATTAACATGAAGGTAAGTACAATGCTATATTTTATATTACGCTAGTAAGTGATCCTTTCCCAAGAAGACGTTGGTAAATGGATGTGTTGTAACCTGGTGGTTAGTTCTAAAGAAATTAATTAGGAGAAACTGAGTACTTTAGTCACATGTCGTAGTTCATGAATAAATGGTACTCGAGGTTAAACCATGAGAAAGGTTTTTCTAGTTAAACAACTTATTTAATGTGTAAGCATTAGATCTAGGCTGTACAATTTATTTCTTAATTAGTTAAACTAAATCAGCATTGGTTAGAAGTTGTGATTAACTTCAGATTTAGGAAGCTAAGAATACTTAGTTCAATAAGAAGAAACTATTTTACATGTGCCAACACTGGTAAGAGAAATTAGTGTAATGTATAACAGAAAAGTACATGAGCAAATGAGATGCAAATAGATTTCTATATGGATCATAATTTTGTGTGTTGGAAAAAGCACCCATGTGGTGAGTCAAATGCAATTTTATTGGTGTTAAACATGCGGATTTATCATTTGTGAGGCACATAATAATGCATAATCATCACCCCTGAAAGTGTGGTTATGATTCATGATGAATGAATGTGGATTGGGTGTATCACATAATTTTATGTATTAGATGAGAGCATGCATTTGGCGATTCATGTGTAATTTCATTTTTGTTAAACATGAGGAATCATTATTTGGGAATCTCATAATTATGCCTAATTATTACCCATACAATTATTATGTCTAATGAATGATGGTGGAGGGAGTGAGATTCCATTGTAATTTCATGAATATCAAATCTGCCAATTTATCATTTGTAAAATCACATCAGTATGCTTACTTATCAACCATGCACATATGAATATTATGTCTGATGAATGATGAGAATGAGTGAAATGATCATCCATGCACATATGAAAATTATGTCTGATGAATGATGAGAAGAGATAAATGATCATCCATGCACATATGAATATTATGTCGGATGAATGATGAGAATGAGTGAAATGATCATCAATGCACATATGAATATTATGTCTGAGGAATGATGAGAATGAGTGAGATGAAGAGACATGCCGAGAGGGAATATGAACAATCAATCAATCTCATGAGGGAAAGCGCATTGATGTATAATGTCCTGTCTATCAGAAGAGAACATGTTAATGATAACCCATACACTTATTAATACTTTAGTGCACTCCAACGCATGACACCACTCTATATTCCATACAACTCATGTTACAATCATATGAGTTTGTGTCCTAAGCATGACATCACTCTGTATTCAATATCACTCAGATAACAATCATATGGTTTTGTGTCCTGAATGACACCACTCTGTATTACTTATAACACAGGTTACAAACATATAGTTTTGTGTGTCCTGAATGATGATGATGATAATGATGTTGATGATAATGAGGACGAGGATGCTGATACATGAGGTAAAGGCCTATTGCAGACATGGTGAAGTGGATGGAATATACTCGCCTTGAAACGTTTGATTAGGAAATAATTCACCTCAAGGTTATACAAGGGATGTTACCATAATATACTTACATTGTTTATAACCAAATACTCATTGAAATGGGGGTGATTAAAAAATCCTTAATGTATGAGACTTTTTTCTTGTAAGTGAAGGCGATCTAGAGAAACTAATTATGTACAGAAGAGAAGGGAGAACATAGTTGTCAAATTCCAAATCAATCAAGGTATTACTCAACCTGTAGACCACGGAGGACAGGCATGGGAGAAGACGACACTGCTATCTGCTAGTCTAAACCTTGAGAGTCATATAATGACTGACTGGATGGAGAACAACCAATTCTGTTGTGGATAACTATTTTACAGCACCAAGACTCTTTCCCTTCCACTGTTTATTTTCCTAGGATCACAATTCTTTTATGTATTTTATATATTTGTGGTTTTTCTGAAAGCGTACAGTGTTTCATTTCTGATGTTTCATTTGTGATGATATCATTAGATTTATGATTGATGCTGAAATTTCAGGTAGTGGCTAGGTACATCTAGACCTGACTTTGTGAATGTAGCAGCTTGACTGAGTGAGGCAGCTGATATAGTGAAGTCAAATACTAGCAGCATATTGCAGATTTTCCCTACCATTATAGTACAGGTACCCCAGATAACATAGTTCTATTTATATAGGAAAAAATCAAAAATTTGAGTCACAAACCTATCGTGGAACAAAGGACACTCAAGAAAGTATAACATATATTCTACACTGACTGATGGCGATGGATATTCTATTGGGCACAGCCAGGATATATGGATAGTCTGAGAAATACATTTACATGATCTTGTTTTGTTGTTGTTGTTGTTGTTGTTGTTGTTGTTGTTGTTGTTGTTGTTGTTGTTGTAATGAATTGATTGTTGTAATTGTATGGCATTAATGATCAATAGCACAATTTATGTGTAATAAATTATGGAAAATAAGGGTCATTTTCTCTTTTCAAAGTTCTCTTTTCGTAGTAAAATTGTTGTAATTAACAACCCTAGATTAATAATTATTTAGTTGAGGGAGCAAAAATGGTTATATCGGTGTTTTCCTTTCGTTATAGTCTTATTGTTGTCGCTGAGATATTACGTGGTGGGGTCCCAATCTCTTCAACGATGTCCTGAACACGCCTCATGTGTGGAACACACTCTGCTGGTTCAACTTCGAAGCCGTTGATCTATGTAGATTCATCCTCCTTGTTTACCGTCCTAGTCTTTTCTGTACAAGAGATGGGCATTCCCAGTTTAGTAGGATATTACCCTTACTTGCCTCATGTAGTTTAGCCAGCCAGCCAAAACCGCTGCCCGTGGTGTGTCCAGCGCTGTATACAAGCGGTATTCATGGAGCCATACATACTTCAGAGAAGTGCAGAGAATTTAATGTAAACATATTCTCATGTTTTGTGGATTATTCAAAGGCATTTGACTGTGTACAGCATCAGAAACTTTGGGAAATCATGAGGAATATGGGCTTTCCTTCACATGTAGTACATCTCATAAAAATGCTATATCTAGACCAACAAGCAGCAGTTAGAATAGATGGCGAGACATCAGATTGGTTTGACATCAAGCAAGGAGTCCGTCAGGGCTGCGTGCTGTCACCCTATCTGTTTAACCTGTATGCCGAAAATATA
This sequence comes from Cepaea nemoralis, assembly GCA_014155875.1. Lineage (NCBI taxonomy): Eukaryota > Metazoa > Mollusca > Gastropoda > Stylommatophora > Helicidae > Cepaea > Cepaea nemoralis. Next base: position 108,435 of record JACEFZ010022702.1, on the reverse strand, counting down.
ATGAGAAATGTAAGAGATGATATAAACAGGGAGCCATATGATGCCCTAAATATCGGCGGTCATGACATACCGGAGATTCGATATGCTGATGATACAGTATTACTATCCACAACACAGAATGGCATAGAAAACCTAATAGCCTCAACACAATTGAATAGTGAAAATCACAACTTATATCTTAACATAGCAAAAACTAAGATAATGCATACAGATAAAACTACTATGGAGAAAGAAATATACATTAATGGGAGAAAATTGGAGGTGGTGGAAAATTTTGAATACCTTGGGTCATTGATTACGAATAATGGTGACACAATGAAAGAAATTAAACGGCGACTATCCATTGCTCTTCAAAGACTAAAACAGATGAATAAATTATGGTGTGGGACAGACAGAACTACAACGATTAGATTTTTAAGAGCATGCATCTTTCCCATTGCAACATACGCCTGTGAGACATGGACACTTACTAAACAAGCTGAACAGCGCATACATGCCTTTGAATATAAATGTTATAGACGAGTTCTAAGAATATCTTGGGTTAAGAAAAGAACAAATGCATCCATACTTCAAGAGTTGAATATTGAGGAGGGATGGCTATTAAAGACGATAAAACAAAGAAAATTGAAGTATTTTGGTCACTTGAAACGTCACGACAGTTTGGAGAGTACAATACTGGAAGGGTATATGCCTGGGAAGAGAGGAATAGGAAGGCCAAAGAGAAGATGGGTGCAGGATGTGGCGGATGATCTCCAGATGGGTGTATCAGACGCGGGACATCTTGCTTGTGATCGGGAAGTTTTCCGGAAGGTTGTTATGGGAGCGAGGTTCTGCAAAGGACATGCTACTGAATGAATGAATGAATACATGAACTAGGCAAGGAGATGGGAACCAAATAGGATCCTGGTCTATACCTTAGGATATGGCTGCCACTCGCCGTGGGGTACTATCCATCTAGCTGAACCCTACACCACAACGTGTATCTTACATGCACACAATGGACGTGTCTGTGATGTGTCCCTAAATAACCCGTGACGGGACGCCAAGAAGAAAAGAAGCACACATGGAAGGAAGGTAAGAAAGAAGAATGATATAATTATGAAAAGAAGGAATGAAGGAGAGAAGTAATTAACAATTAAGGGGCACAGTAAGAATGGGAAGTTGAAGGAGGGATTAACGGAGGAAAATAGAACATGAAATAATAATGAAAACAGAATAGAGGCGGTTATCGAAAAAAGGCATGACTGGAGATATGGACACAAAAAAGACAGTTGACGTGTGAAGACAAAGAGAGAAGGAAAGAAGAATGATGAAAGACTTTGGAGTAGGAAAGACAAAGTTAAGAACAGGGAAATGAGTGAAAGAAAAATAAACGAATTAAAATAGTCGATAAGGAAAGGCAAATTAAGGAAGGAAGGATTGAGGAAAGTTGAGAAGAAAATAATGTAGACAACTATAAAGAGAAATATTGGAAGGGACAGGGGAAGTTAGGATGGGAGGGGCGATGGACAGAAAGATGTACATAAGAAAAAGGAAAGATGAATATAAACAAGAAAAGCCGCGGGCATCAAAGAAGAAGGAAGGAAGGGATAATCGAAGAAAGGAGAGGACGATTAATTCACACGTTACTCAACATTATCACATATTTCCTGTTCCTTCTTTGTGTATGATATTAGAGATGTGTGTTCTTTACTTTTTTTTTTTTTGGTTTTAGTTTGTTTTCTATTTTCCAATACATTTAGGTTAACAATCAAGACTGTCAGAAACCAGGATTCCTCGTCAGGACACAGACGGCAAGCAGCAATTAGATCTGTATTGCCCAAATGTCTGTGCCATTTCATCCTTCGAAATATGTCTTGAGATCTGTACGGCTCTCCCTGTTCAAGAAATAAAAATATACCGTTCTGTGAAGTGTCCAGGATTCACTGGAGTCTTTGAAATGGGCCGATGTATGGGAGACGTATGTTCGTTCTTAATGTGTTCTAAGAGAAGATGGCATGGCAATTTCTTTATAGGCCGGGTCTTTTTGTGTGATATCTCTCCTGTCTCTTTAAGCAGTGGTCATTGAGCCCATTTTTGTGTGCCATCTGTGCCCTGTTTAGCATTTTTTTCTCATTCACATCTTTGAATATACAAGGCGTGGACATAATTTTACGCTACAGGGACCCGCAAGCTGCTTTGGGTTTCTAGAGAAAGTGGAGCGTTACACTGACACATTTAATAGGCCTCCATATACCAGATGAGGTGACCGACTTCATTTTCACCCCCGCCCCACTAGTTCTTCTTCTACGTTCTGACAGACTGCTATTCGTCCATCTCTTGATGTGATCTTCCAATATAAATCACCGTGTGCCTCAAGCGCACCTACCTTCACATCCTCCATCCAGTATGGTTTTTACAAGTTTTTTTAATGTGGCCGAAATATTTCTCCTTGTCTATTTGTCAATTCTTTCATCAAATTTATTACCGACATTTTATTCTCAGCCTACCTAGAACCACGCTTATCTAGAACATATCCACACATCCATGCCGGGAAGAGTGGGTGGTCATAACTCGCCATTTCACTCGATCACCAGAGTCCAGGATGAGCTCAGTGTTCCTGTCTCAGCCATGCCACGTGGTCAAGCCACCCGGGTATTTACTTCTCTGTCTTCGCCTTGTTCACTTCCCCTCAGTCTTGCCAGTTGTCATCACGTTCTCCAATTTATTTCTTCTCCTAAGATGTCCAAACCATTTTGACTGTCTACGTCTAATTTCTCTAATCAATTTACTATTTTCATTTGTTTCTCGTAGGACTTAGTCATTGGTTTTTTCTGTCTATCCATGGTACTCTTTGCATTCTCCACAGAAACCACATTTCCACAGTCATCAGCTGTTTTTCAGCCTGACTGCTCATTGTCTAAGCTTCACATCCATACAAAAGTGCAGGCTCTATGTAGCACCTCAACACTTTTTCTCGTTTCAATTGACATCTTTTTATTAGTCAGTATGTTTCTAGAACCTATTTATAATACTTTTCCCATAAACAGTTTCTTTCTATAGATCAGTGATGTGATAGCATCATCTCATTCTGTGGGGCTGAAATGTACTGAAGGAATAGGTGGCCAATCTTTCTTCACTTTCTCAGGTGACGAGTCCAGGATCAAATCCGCGTCCGACCGTACTCATGACATTACCAACACACTTACTATCAAGTAGGCTAGCGCTCTCGCCACATAGAACCAATGTATTTGATTGTGTTTGTTTCCATGATATACGTCATATTCGTGGTGTAACCACGCCTCTAAGACCTCAGTTTGCCTTTCCAGTTGCTTGTTCGCTGTTCACGTGTCGGTGTCATATAGTTGTATTGAATGCATATACAATTTGGAGGTGGAAGAAGCCACTGCGGCTTTCCGCTACATGGAGTTGAGTCAAGAACCGACATAATTGCACTCTGGGCATTCCCATAAGCGCTCAGTTAGTTAATTGGTCGCGGTTCCAACTTCACGGCAAAGGGTCGCTCCATCATGCTCCGTTCGGTACTTCATTTTTAATTCACGCAAATTAATCACGTAGTTATTTTTAGCACTGAACCTAGATCTGGTAGGATCGTCGATTTTCAGAATAGGGACATCGGAATTCACTTCTTGGTCGACAAGTGTGTAGATAATTTTGCCAAGTGAGTTTTGTGCTTCTTGTGTGTTTCCATCGTGTTTTCATAATACATTTCGTTGACCTGTTAGCTTTAGTCCATGACAAGAAGAGTAGCGTTGCTTTAGTGCAACATCATGGCATCTTACATTCTGCCAGACGCTGTGACAACAATCATGTAATGGTATATCGCTGAGCGACAGGCACGACCGATGGAGTATGTAATAATTCAAAATGTCGGCTGGACATCTTGATCAGGCAAGGTAAATGGCTTTAAGGTTCGCGCCAGCCTTACAGGCAGATAGTTCTTTTTCTATACTACTAGTCTCAAGAGTTGACAAGTATTTCATTCTGCCAGTTAGAGTTGGGGATGTCGGAGACAACAACTATTCAATGGAGTAATTATCTACGGGAGGTTTGTGCCAACAAACTATTATTAAATCCTGTAGTAAGCCGGAGAACCAATACCACTTGTCGAGATAGATGAGAGCCTATTTACTAGGCGAACAAATCATATGGGCCGAGTCTTTCCACAGCAGTGGGTATTTGGCGGTATCTGTCATGACACAGGCGAGTTCTTCATGTTCTGTGTTCCATATAGAACAGCAGTAACGCTTCTGCCACATATAACGACACACATTCGGCCTGGTACAACTATAGTATCCGACCTCTGGCGTGCGTAGGACGGAACTGGATTTACTCATCTAACAATAAACCAGTCCGTCGACGGTGTCGATCCCACCACAGGTGCAAATACTCAATGCATCGAGCGCAAGTGGAGAACGGCAAAGGAAAGAAACAAGAGGAAGAATGGGATACATAGGCATCTCCTAGATTCCTACATGTTCATGTGGCGTCGACGCATTCAATGTACTGGTCTCGACGTGTTCAATACCATTCTGGCTGACATTGTTGTATTCTGGCAATTGCAATAATCGCCAGCGTCGCCTAAAATATAAATTAGCTGAATGGCTCTTTTCAGACCCCCAAAATATGTACGATTGTAAACTCTTGAAGCCAGCAGCATTCAGGGAGAGTGGCTCTTTTCAGGGCCTCCAAAATATCCCAGTTAGCATTCCTCGATTGCACAGAGTTGTTCACTTCACACAAATGACCCTACCACATACACAAGTTGCACAGTATATCAACACACCCCCTACATCCACTATGGAACCATTCTGGTGTCAAGTGATTTCCAGGGACCTACAGGAATTCCTTTGTTTGCGATGAATTAAAAATAAAGTACCCTCCGTTTCCATGCCAATTAATATCATCTTTAACAGCCAGCGTAAGTTCCGATATTAATGGCGCCCGTTGCTATCTCATTATATGTCTGTCTTACTTTACCTCTATGTGGCTACTGTCGACCGGATCATGTAACCACCCTTTGCTGCTGCATTCTCCCTAGATCATGAGAGTTAATCTGCTCTTGGTTAGATGGACCAATAACACACACACACATCTTGATTGTAATGGACTCACAGGGCATGCGGGGGGGGGGGATGAGGATGGGCATTTTACGTGCAGAGATTTTCCCCCTGGGACATGCTGGTGTGGCGGGGAACGATCGGGCGGACGCATTGGCTGGGTCTGCACTGTTGGGTGGGGTATTGGAGCATGGTGGGCTAGATCTTTTCAGAACCTTTTGGGACCATATGCTGTGTGAGGGGGGGGGGGGGAAGAGATGGACAGGCATGTCCTAGAGAGAGTGGGCTTTGCGAAGAGTCACCGGGGATCTGGCCGACGCTCGGTGCACCGAGAAAAGGCTAAGAGAACACATAAATCAGACGACAACTGATGTCATTAGTATTAAGACTCTTCACTTGGTGTTGAAGATGAAGACTAACCACTTATAGGAATTTCCTGAGTGTCATGTTGGTTCTTGATTCAACCCAAGCTTTTAACAGTTCTCATTCTTAATGTATTGTTTATCTCTTGACATGTTAATAAATTGTTTCTATCCAGGGTAGAAGAAAAAACTGGTATGTTCTAGTTTTACAACTGTCAAACTAATCTTCCCTAGAAGGAAGTCTATCATAGTTTGAGTTATATTTCACAGTGTCCTTGTACGTACATAACGTATTAGAGATAACAATGAGGGAAGGGGAAAGCTTTCTCATAATTGTGGTTTTGGATCAGTTAAACGCTAATGAAGTAGATGGTTGTCTGAATGTGCCACGTTCACCTGTAAAACAATGTCGATAGGTGGCGAGGATGTTAACGAAATAAGACAAGGATGGTGAACATCAACCTGGGTAGTGGAACTGACGTCGTGTTTATCAGTTAAGGGCATGTTAACATCCCTCGACGTTCGGAAGTCGAAAAGAGGTAGGCCAGTTGCGCCACTGCCAAGGCAAAATTTAAAAATAAGAAAAAGTAAGTACAAATGAGTAATTACAGCATTTGTTATTCTGACATACATATATATTTCGGTCCTCTCTCGTGTTACAAAGTTCATGCAGTTTGCAGTGTTTCTCCTGTGTGATCTCTAGAATTAAGCTAGAGCACTTTTGGAGATATCCGTATAGTTTATGGAAGGAAACTAGAACACTTTTAGAAATATCTGCGTGATCAGTAGGAGGAAACTAAAGCACTTTTAGAAATATACGTGTGATCTATAGGAGGCAACTAGAGCACTTTCAGAGATACCCGCATGATCTATGGAATGAAACTAGAACACTTTTGGAGATATCCGTGTGATCTGTGGAAGGCAACTAAAGCACTTTAGGAGATACCCGTATGATCTATAGAAGGCAACTAGAGAATGTTAGAGATACCCGTATGATCTATGGAATGAAACTAGAACACTTTTGGAGATTACCGTTTGATCTATGGAATAAAACTAGAGCAATTTTGGAGATATTCGTGTGACATGAACGGATTATTTATAAAGGATAGAAAAAAAGAAGAAAACCGAGAATCCAAATCTAGCGTATGTTCTTATGCATGGACATGGGATGTTTGTGATTCAGTGAGTAGAGGAGATGCTACAAACTTGTATGAACCAGGTTTAGTTCTCAAATTGTATTGACACAGAAACTCTAAAACGAGTACAGAATTACTAACAAAATATTAAGTACATTATCCGCGATAAATTAAGTAGTATGACGTTCATTATTATGATTGCCTGGTAGAGGCTAATGAAACTAAAACAGTTTATACATTTATAAGAAAGCGACAAACAGCATTATTTGGTCATGCGATGAGAAGAGAGGCATTGGAGAATATCGTGACAACTGGAATGAGAATGAGAACAAAGGTAGAGGCAGACCAAGAGAAATGAATCTAGGTGGACTGAGACGGTGACATGGAGGGATATCATCAGCACAGTTGATCCACAGAACCAAGGATCGAGATTTGTGAAAAGAATGAACGCATACGCCTTCTGGACAGGCACATGATAATGATGATTATACGCTAAGAAGCGCTGCATACCCTAGGGAGGGGATACATGATATCAGGGCCTGAAAACATCTCTAATAACCCGAAGACAGCACTCAGCAAATATGCGAGATCCAAACGCCTACATTTTTATTGTTGGAAATCACAGATGGCCTCTTTTCCTGCTGCAGACTGAGCGGAATGTTTCTTGCTGTTTTTTGTAATTGTCTGTAAAGAATGTTGAAATTTGTCTCTATTCAAGAAGTGCCGATATTCGTTGAGTAGCGTCTTTCGTTTTGTAGCAGGGACATTATTTCGCAAAGTGGTGCTTTGAGGATGGGGAGAGCTACATGTTCTTCCCGTATCCCATTTCTTTATAGGAGTAATAAAAGTGGATGATGAAAAGGGAAAGGGTAATAGCAAGTACGCACAGACAGACTGACAGACAGGCAATCTAGCAGAAAGATAGACAGCAAGACAGATAGATAGACATACAGACTGACAGACAGGCTAGCAGGCAGATAGATAGACAGAGAAATGGTTATACATAGAGACTGACAGACAAACAAGCGGACAGATAGATAGACAGAAAGACAAATGGATAAACAGACTGACAGAAAGGCAAGCCGGCAGTTAGATAGACATCAGCCCGTCGGTCGGGGGTTTCAACACCAGTGTTCATTGTCGGCTAAGTGGAGATAAGACTGACCACCTATTTCTCAGTGCAGTCAGCCCTACAAAATGTATTAGTCCTAACAGTTCACATACTAATAGCAGGCTTTCACTTTCTTGTTTGCGTCTATGTTTCTCTTTCATTCTCTAGTTTTGAACTCTTTAATCTATACACATGCTGCCACCACTAATTGTTGCCACAACTGGGAAGTGCACTGGGATGGTTTATGGGTGTGGTTTGGCTTTCCCTATTACTAGTGTCCCTCGCCATCAGGCGAACCCACACCGACTGCTGATGCACTTGTAATCTACGTTCTCAAGTCAAGAAAGAGAGGTGTTCAATTTAATGCACCTGATCGGTGTACCGGTTAAGGGGTTGAAACCGCTACCTCGTTATCAGCATACTGGAAATTTAGGAACGAGTGCTCTTATCCATTTTTGTGTGTGCATATCCTATTTACAGGACATCGTTGTCAACACAGCATTTTACTGCTGTTGTTAATGGCTTGGCAAGTTTACGTTCAGTAGTTTGCCATTGCTTTCTGAACGACCGGCTCCCATACCAACACGTTTAAACCCAACGCAACGCGGTCTGCTGCCAAATCGATCGCAGCTGTATTTCGAACGCGGGTAAGCAGGCTTACGAATGGCGCCCTAAAACCTTTGCTACGGAGATCGGCTGTTTTGGTTTATATCATGAATAACTAGTTCGGAGCGCTCTAAGTAATCTTTGTGTTCTCTTTTCAGTCTTTTCTCTCAGAGAAAAAAAGACAAAATAAAACCGGCAGCCAGGAGGTCATGACCATGGCAGAGTTGAGCCCAACATTTCAACTGGTGACTGCACACTGCGACTGGCTCAACACCCGAGACCACAAATCATGAACATGGAAGACTTTTTGAGCCAAACAGTTCAACAAGTGACTGCACACGGTGTGCTGCTGAGGTCACACAACGAGAACCAGGTCTCCACAGTTCAAGATCTTAAAGCTGACCTCCTTGGTGCGTCTTTCTAAATACTAAGTCTTCTTCTCGCTAACGTTCCCACTTCTGCATCGCCTTACTAGCCACGGAGTATGTGTAACGGCCTAGCCACGGAGTATGTGTAACGGCCTAGCCACGGAGTATGTGTAACGGCCTAGCCACGGAGTATGTGTAACGGCCTAGCCACGGAGTATGTGTAACGGCCTAGCCACGGAGTATGTGTAACGGCCTAGCCACGGAGTATGTGTAACGGCCTAGCCACGGAGTATGTGTAACGGCCTAGCCACGGAGTAGTGTAACGGCCTAGCCACGGAGTATGTGTAACGGCCTAGCCACGGAGTATGTGTAACGGCCTAGCCACGGAGTATGTGTGACGGTCTAGCCACGGAGTATGTGTGACGGTCTAGCACGGAGTATGTGTAACGGCCTAGCCACGGAGTATGTGTGACGGTCTAGCCACGGAGTATGTGTAACGGCCTAGCCACGGAGTATGTGTAACGGCCTAGCGACGGAGTATGTGTAACGGCCTAGCGACGGAGTATGTGTAACGGCCTAGCCACGGAGTATGTGTGACGGTCTAGCCACGGAGTATGTGTGACGGTCTAGCCACGGAGTATGTGTAACGACCTAGCCACGGAGTATGTGTAATGGTCTAGCCACGGAGTATGTGTGACGGTCTAGCCACGGAGTATGTGTGACGGCCTAGCCACGGAGTATGTGTGACGGTCTAGCCACGGAGTATGTGTGACGGTCTAGCCACGGAGTATGTGTAACGACCTAGCCACGGAGTATGTGTAATGGTCTAGCCACGGAGTATGTGTGACGGTCTAGCCACGGAGTATGTGTGACGGTCTAGCCACGGAGTATGTGTAACGACCTAGCCACGGAGTATGTGTAATGGTCTAGCCACGGAGTATGTGTGACGGTCTAGCCACGGAGTATGTGTGACGGTCTAGCCACGGAGTATGTGTAACGACCTAGCCACGGAGTATGTGTAACGGCCTAGCCACGGAGTATGTGTGACGGTCTAGCCACGGAGTATGTGTAACGATCTAGCCACGGAGTATGTGTAACGACCTAGCCACGGAGTATGTGTGACGGTCTAGCCACGGAGTATGTGTAACGACCTAGCCACGGAGTATGTGTAATGGTCTAGCCACGGAGTATGTGTGACGGTCTAGCCACGGAGTATGTGTGACGGTCTAGCCACGGAGTATGTGTAACGACCTAGCCACGGAGTATGTGTAACGGCCTAGCCACGGAGTATGTGTGACGGTCTAGCCACGGAGTATGTGTAACGATCTAGCCACGGAGTATGTGTAATGGTCTAGCCACGGAGTATGTGTGACGGTCTAGCCACGGAGTATGTGTGACGGTCTAGCCACGGAGTATGTGTAACGACCTAGCCACGGAGTATGTGTAATGGTCCTAGCCACGGAGTATGGTGTGACGGTCTAGCCACGGAGTATGTGTGACGGTCTAGCCACGGAGTATGTGTAACGACCTAGCCACGGAGTATGTGTAATGGTCTAGCCCACGGAGGTATGTGTGACGGTCTAGCCACGGAGTATGTGTGACGGTCTAGCCACGGAGTATGTGTAACGACCTAGCCACGGAGTATGTGTAACGGCCTAGCCACGGAGTATGTGTAATAGTCTAGCCACGGAGTATGTGTAACGACCTAGCCACGGAGTATGTGTAACGACCTAGCCACGGAGTATGTGTGACGGTCTAGCCACGGAGTATGTGTGACGGTCTAGCCACGGAGTATGTGTAACGGCTTTAGCCACGGAGTATGTGTGACGGTCTAGCCCACGGAGTATGTGTAACGACCTAGCCCACGGAGTATGTGTAACGACCTAGCCACGGAGTATGTGTAACGACCTAGCCACGGAGTATGTGTGACGGTCTAGCCACGGAGTATGTGTGACGGTCTAGCCACGGAGTATGTGTGACGGTCTAGCCACGGAGTATGTGTAAACGGCCTAGCCACGGAGTATGTGTAACGACCTAGCCACGAGGTATGTGTAACGACCTAGCCACGGAGTATGTGTAATTGGTCTAGCCACGGAGTATGTGTAACGACCTAGCCACGGAGTATGTGTAACGACCTAGCCACGGAGTATGTGTGACGGTCTAGCCACGGAGTATGTGTGACGGTCTAGCCACGGAGTAGGTGTAACGGTCTAAGCCACGGAGTATGTGTTGACGGTCTAGCCACGGAGTATGTGGTGACGGTCTAGCCACGGAGTATGTGTGACGGTCTAGCCACGGAGTATGTGTAACGGCCTAGCCACGGAGTATGTGTAACGGCCTAGCCACGGAAGTATGTGTAACGACCTAGCCACGGAGTATGTGTAACGACCTAGCCACGGAGTATGTGTAATGGTCTAGCCACGGAGTATGTGTAACGACCTAGCCACGGAGTATGTGTAACGACCTAGCCACGGAGTATGTGTGACGGTCTAGCCACGGAGTATGTGTGACGGTCTAGCCACGGAGTATGTGTGACGGTTTTAGCCACGGAGTATGTGTGACGGTCTAGCCACGGAGTATGTGTAACGGCCTAGCCACGGAGTATGTGTAACGACCTAGCCACGGAGTATGTGTAACGCCCTAGCCACGGAGTATGTGTAACGGTCTAGCCACGGAGTATGTGTGACGGTCTAGCCACGGAGTATGTGTGACGGCCTAGCCACGGAGTATGTGTGACGGTCTAGCCACGGAGTATGTGTGACGGTCTAGCCACGGAGTATGTGTAACGGCTTAGCCACGGAGTATGTGTGACGGTCTAGCCACGGAGTATGTGTAACGACCTAGCCACGGAGTATGTGTAACGACCTAGCCACGGAGTATGTGTAACGACCTAGCCACGGAGTATGTGTGACGGTCTAGCCACGGAGTATGTGTGACGGTCTAGCCACGGAGTATGTGTGACGGTCTAGCCACGGAGTATGTGTGACGGTCTAGCCACGGAGAATGTGTGACGGTCTAGCCACGGAGTATGTGTGACGGTCTAGCCACGGAGTATGTGTGACGGTCCTAGCCACGGAGTATGTGTAACGGCCTAGCCACGGAGTATGTGTAACGGGCCTAGCCACGGAGTATGTGTAACGACCTAGCCACGGAGTATGTGTACGACCTAGCCACGGGAGTATGTGTGACGGTCTAGCCACGGAGTATGTGTAACGACCTAGCCATGGAGTATGTGTAACGGCTTAGCCACGGAGTATTGTGACGGTCTAGCCACGAGTATGTGTAACGACCTAGCCACGGAGTATGTGTAACGACCTAGCCACGGAGTATGTGTAACGACCTAGCCACGGAGTATGTGTGACGGTCTAGCCACGGAGTATGTGTGACGGTCTAGCCACGGAGTATGTGTGACGGTCTAGCCACGGAGTATGTGTGACGGTCTAGCCACGGAGTATGTGTGACGGTCTAGCCACGGAGTATGTGTGACGGCCTAGCCACGGAGTATGTGTAACGACCTAGCCACGGAGTATGTGTGACGGTCTAGCCACGGAGTATGTGTGACGGCCTAGCCACGGAGTATGTGTGACGGTCTAGCCACGGAGTATGTGTGACGGTCTAGCCACGGAGTATGTGTGACGGTCTAGCCACGGAGTATGTGTGACGGTCTAGCCACGGAGTATGTGTAACGGCCTAGCCACGGAGTATGTGTAACGGCCTAGCCACGGAGTATGTGTAACGACCTAGCCACGGAGTATGTGTAACGACCTAGCCACGGAGTATGTGTAATGGTCTAGCCACGGAGTATGTGTAACGACCTAGCCACGGAGTATGTGTAACGACCTAGCCACGGAGTATGTGTGACGGTCTAGCCACGGAGTATGTGTGACGGTCTAGCCACGGAGTATGTGTAACGGCTTAGCCACGGAGTATGTGTGACGGTCTAGCCACGGAGTATGTGTAACGACCTAGCCACGGAGTATGTGTAACGACCTAGCCACGGAGTATGTGTGACGACCTAGCCACGGAGTATGTGTGACGGTCTAGCCACGGAGTATGTGTGACGGTCTAGCCACGGAGTATGTGTGACGGTCTAGCCACGGAGTATGTGTGACGGTCTAGCCACGGAGTATGTGTGACGGTCTAGCCACGGAGTATGTGTGACGGTCTAGCCACGGAGTATGTGTGACGGTCTAGCCACGGAGTATGTGTAACGGCCTAGCCACGGAGTATGTGTAACGGCCTAGCCACGGAGTATGTGTAACGACCTAGCCACGGAGTATGTGTAACGACCTAGCCACGGAGTATGTGTGACGGTCTAGCCACGGAGTATGTGTAACGACCTAGCCACGGAGTATGTGTAACGGCTTAGCCACGGAGTATGTGTGACGGTCTAGCCACGGAGTGTGTGTAACGACCTAGCCACGGAGTATGTGTAACGACCTAGCCACGGAGTATGTGTAACGACCTAGCCACGGAGTATGTGTGACGGTCTAGCCACGGAGTATGTGTGACGGTCTAGCCACGGAGTATGTGTGACGGTCTAGCCACGGAGTATGTGTGACGGTCCTAGCCACGGAGTATGTGTGACGGTCTAGCCACGGAGTATGTGTGACGGTCTAGCCACGGAGTATGTGTAACGGACCTAGCCACGGAGTATGTGTGACGGTCTAGCCACGGAGTATGTGTGACGGCCTAGCCACGGAGTATGTGTAGAACGGATCCTAGCCACGGAGTATGTGTACGGACCTAGCCACGGAGTATGTGTGACGGTCCTAGCCACGGAGTATGTGTGACGGTCTAGCCACGGAGTATGTGTGACGGTCTAGCCACGGAGTATGTGTGACGGTCTAGCCACGGAGTATGTGTGACGGTCTAGCCACGGAGTATGTGTAACGGCCTAGCCACGGAGTATGTGTAACGGCCTAGCCACGGAGTATGTGTAGACGGTCCTAGCCACGGAGTATGTGTGACGGCCTAGCCACGGAGTATGTGTGACGGTCTAGCCACGGAGTATGTGTGACGGACTAGCCACGGAGTATGTGTGACGGTCTAGCCACGGAGTATGTGTGACGGTCTAGCCACGGAGTATGTGTGACGGTCTAGCCACGGAGTATGTGTGACGGTCTAGCCACGGAGTATGTGTAAGGGCCCTTAGCCACGGAGTATTTTGGGTGGGGGGGTTTTTCCCTAGCCACGGAGTATGTGTAACGACCTAGCCACGGAGTATGTGTGACGCCTAGCCACGGAGTATGTGTAACGACCTAGCCACGGAGTATGTGTGACGGCTTAGCCACGGAGTATGTGTGACGGTCTAGCCACGGAGTGTGTGAAACGACCTAGCCACGGAGTATGTGTGACGACCTAGCCACGGAGTATGTGTAACGACCTAGCCACGGAGTATGTGTGACGGTCTAGCACGGAGTATGTGCCACGGAGTATGTGTGACGGTCTAGCCACGGAGTATGTGTGACGGTCTAGCCACGGAGTATGTGTAACGGCCTAGCCACGGAGTATGTGTGACGGTCTAGCCACGGAGTATGTGTGACGGACTAGCCACGGAGTATGTGTAACGGCCTAGCCACGGAGTATGTGTGACGGTCTAGCCACGGAGTATGTGTGACGGTCTAGCCACGGAGTATGTGTGACGTTCTAGCCACGGAGTATGTGTGACGGTCTAGCCACGGAGTATGTGTGACGGTCTAGCCACGGAGTATGTGTGACGGTCTAGCCACGGAGTATGTGTAACGGCCTAGCCACGGAGTATATGTAACGGCCTAGCCACGGAGTATGTGTGACGGTCTAGCCACGGAGTATGTGTAACGGCCTAGCCACGGAGTATGTGTAACGGCCTAGCCACGGAGTATGTGTGACGGTCTAGCCACGGAGTATGTGTAACGGCCTAGCCACGGAGTATGTGTAACGGCCTAGCCACGGAGTATGTGTGACGGTCTAGCCACGGAGTATGTGTGACGGTCTAGCCACGGAGTATGTGTGACGGTCTAGCCACGGAGTATGTGTGACGGTCTAGCCACGGAGTATGTGTAACGGCCTAGCCACGGAGTATGTGTAACGGCCTAGCCACGGAGTATGTGTGACGGTCTAGCCACGGAGTATGTGTAATGGCCTAGCCACGGAGTATGTGTGACGGTCTAGCCACGGAGTATGTGTGACGGTCTAGCCACGGAGTATGTGTGACGGTCTAGCCACGGAGTATGTGTGACGGTCTAGCCACGGAGTATGTATAACGGCCTAGCCACGGAGTATGTGTGACGGTCTAGCCACGGAGTATGTGTGACGGTCTAGCCACGGAGTATGTGTGACGGTCTAGCCACGGAGTATTTGTGACGGTCTAGCCACGGAGTATGTGTAATGGTATAGCCACGGAGTATGTGTGACGGTCTAGCCACGGAGTATGTGTGACGGTCTAGCCACGGAGTATGTGTAACGGTCTAGCCACGGAGTATGTGTAATGGTATAGCCACGGAGTATGTGTGACGGTCTAGCCACGGAGTATGTGTAATGGTCTAGCCACTGAGTATGTGTGACGGTCTAGCCACGGAGTATGTGTAACGGCCTAGCCACGGAGTATGTGTGACGGTCTAGCCACGGAGTATGTGTAATGGTCTGGCCACGGAGTATGTGTAATGGTCTAGCCACGGAGTATGTGTAACGGTCTAGCCACGGAGTATGTGTGACGGTCTAGCCACGGAGTATGTGTAATGGTCTAGCCACGGAGTATGTGTAACGACCTAGCCACGGAGTATGTGTAACGACCTAGCCACGGAGTATGTGTAACGGCCTAGCCACGGAGTATGTGTGACGGTCTAGCCACGGAGTATGTGTGACGGTCTAGCCACGGAGTATGTGTAACGACCTAGCCACGGAGTATGTGTAACGACCTAGCCACGGATTATGTGTGACGGTCTAGCCACGGAGTATGTGTAACGACCTAGCCACGGAGTATGTGTACCGACCTAGCCACGGAGTATGTGTAACGACCTAGCCACGAAGTATGTGTAACGACCTAGCCACGGAGTATGTGTAACGACCTAGCCACGGAGTATGTGTAACGACCTAGCCACGGAGTATGTGTAACGACCTAGCCACGGAGTATGTGTAACGGCTTAGCCACGGAGTATGTGTGACGGTCTAGCCACGGAGTATGTGTAACGACCTAGCCACGGAGTATGTGTAACGACCTAGCCACGGAGTATGTGTGACGGTCTAGCCACGGAGTATGTGTAACGACCTAGCCACGGAGTATGTGTAACGACCTAGCCACGGAGTATGTGTAACGACCTAGCCACGGAGTATGTGTAACGACCTAGCCACGGAGTATGTGTAACGGCCTAGCCACGGAGTATGTGTGACGGTCTAGCCACGGAGTATGTGTAACGGTCTAGTCACGGAGTATGTGTAACGGCCTAGCCACGGAGTATGTGTAACGGTCTAGCCAAGGAGTATGTGTAATGTCTGAGCAACGAATTATGTGTAATGATCTAGCAACGAAGTTAGTTAGTTAGTTAGTCGACAGATCATCCTCGTTGCACATCGAACCATTCAGTCCATAAGTGCTCGGATCCCCTCCTCAGCAAATCCCGCAGCGTGTAGCGGCTAACGACGCCAGTTCTGTGTTGGTTTATCAATCTTCTTTGGCTTCCTGCGTAGTGTTCTTGTTTGGCCACCCCTCTTTTAATTTGCTGCTCTCGCAGTCTGGCCATTGTTGTAGATTCACAGTCATCACTTGGTTCTCGCAAAAGTCTCACTTCTCGTAGAGCATTCAGAATGTCAGCCTGGTCCATGGCGCGTCCGCCCTCCACAGTAGCCTCACCTGCGAGCTTGTCAGCCCGCTCATTTCCTTGTACTCCCGCATGCCCTGGCACGAAGATGAAACTAATCTTTGCCAGCCGAGACCGCTTCAGAGGCAGCAACCATTCTCTTCGGATCGACCCCTCCTCTATCCTCTATATATATATATATATATATATATATATCCTCTATAGCAACGAAGTGTGTTTAATGACCTACCAACGAAGTATGTGTAATCACCTACCAACGAAGTATGTGGAATGATCTAGCAACGAATTATGTGTAATGATCTAGCAACGAAGTATGTTTAATGACCTACCAACGAAGTATGTGTAATGACCTACCAACGAAGTATGTGCAATGATCTAGCAACGAATTATGTGTAATGATCTAGCAACGAAGTATGTGTAATGACCTACCAACGAAGTATGTGCAATGATCTAGCAACGAATTATGTGCAATGATCTAGCAACGAAGTATGGTTAATGACCTACCAACGAAGTATATGCAATGATCTAGCAACGAATTATGTGTAATGATCTAGCAACGAATTATGTGCAATGATCTAGCAACGAATTATGTGCAATGATCTAGCAACGAAGGATGTTTAATGACCCACCAACGAAGTATGTGGAATGATCTAGCAACGAAATATGTGCAATGATCTAGCAACGAAGTATGTGTAATGACCTACCAACGAAGTATGTGAAATGATCTAGCAACGAATTATGTGCAATGATCTAGCAACGAAGTATATGTAATGACCTACCAACGAAGTATGTGCAATGATCTAGCAACAAATTATGTGTAATGATCTAGCAACGAATTATGTGCAATGATCTAGCAACGAATTATGTGCAATGATCTAGCAACGAAGTATGTTTAATGACCCACCAACGAAGTATGTGTAATGACCTACCAACGAAGTATGTGCAATGATCTAGCAACGAATTATGTGTAATGATCTAGCAACGAAATATGTGTAATGACCTAGCAACAAATGACAGAGGTTAATGAAATAATGTACCTGGACATGAAGAAGTAATTAAATAACAAGGACCAGGCGGTTAATGTAATAACTGAAGTTAATTAAATTACAGAGACTATATGTTAATGTAATTATTGCCTGCTATATGGGGCTTAATTTCACAACCTAATCAAAGTTGTTTACTGTAATAATTGGCACGGGCGTTCGGAGATAACAGCAACGACATCTTTGTTAATGCAAGAACTCATTGGGACACAAGGACACAACTTATTAACAGTAGCAAAGTAATCATTAATATTAAAACACATCCATCACAGGCATTAGTTTGAATGTAGACCATATGTTATCCCCACGGTAATTTCAAATTTACAATGAACTTTTTCTGCTCTCGCAAACCCGGATGGAACTCCCTGATTGCTAACGATAATTTATTTATTGCATTCATTTATTCACTTTATTTGATATATAACTCCGCAGTATGCACCTCACGACATGCAGAGAAATATGACAAGCAACAATTAACATGTTTACAACGTGGTTTAATGTAACGGGTTAATGAGATAAGAGGAAATAAAGAAATGCAAGCTATGAAAAATTAATCAAAGCTTTTAGTCTCAATGCATCTAAGGCATGATAATTCGAGGTCATTAATTATTTGTCGTAGTTTTGATTTTGTGTGTAGTTTGATGGACATTCCAAACAAAGGAATTAGAAATAAAGAAATGGTACCAGAGTGCTCAGAATAAAAATTGGTACCAGAGTGCTCAGAATAAAAATTAAGTTTTATTTATTGCTTTAATTTCGTTCCTTTTATACACGGATTCATAGGATTTTTGTTTCATAAACTTAAAATTTATTAATTCTTCATGGAAGCGGAGTTTTGACATGTTTGTTGTTGTTATTGTTTCAGTTTTAATTTATTGTTAAAGAATAACGGTTGATTATTTACTTAATTGGAGATCAGATTGGTTGAAATTTTTAACGCTTTTATTTTTTTTCTGCAGAACATAGCGTAGTGGGTGTATTTAACACACTGTCTTCTCGTACTTGACTTGGAGACGTCAATTATAAATACCTCAGAAGTCGGTGTGGGACACTGATAATAAGGAGATCTAACTCCTATACACACCCTACTAGTAGTACATGTATTAACTACGCTAGAGTTCAGTGTGCCAAGAAAACCCAAAAAAATCACTTGTTTTCAAGTAGACAAAACGAAACCGTAAATGAAAAGTGACTTAGCTTAAATATCAAGGTATATAGAAACTATGGCTATAAACAAAGCTATTTCACAGAGAATGTTTAGGATAGCAACGAATGGAAAGGCTTGTGAAAAGCCAATAATTTTATAGTCAAAAGAATTACTGTCACGTTAATGGCAGTGTCTTATTTGACCGGTGATTTCAAGGGAAAGCCACCACAGTAATTTCCCACATATAAGATTATAGATAATGAAATAGTAAAGGCCCTGTTCCACGCATATGGCACATGAAGTAAAGTAAAAGATCATTTGAGACGTCGGGAGGTATACTGGACATACATTACTCGCTAATATGTTTATAGGACAATCGACACTTGATTGGTGATATGTACAATATCATACCAGTCGCTATTGACTTTCCAGCACATTTCCCTGGTACCGAATTTAGGCTAAACTGACAGCATATATCATTAATACGATGATTAAAAAACAACAATTTGGTTGCGTATCCTTGTCAGGAAATTGCAGCGAGTGCCAACAATGTTTGTTTGTAATTTCTTGGCAAGTTTAGGGTCATTAGTTTGCCATTGCGTTCTGAACCACGCTCGTTCATACCATTGTAATAAAAGCAGCACAAAGCGGCCTACCTCCAATTTGCCCGCAGCAGTGTTTCGAACGTGGTATGCGAGATTGCGAATTGCGTTTCTAATTCCCTATAGTGCCGAATCAATACGATTATAGTCAATCTAATTGTAATAGAATGTTGGTTTCAGAGAATGCCACGACTGAGTAAATTAATGGCTTGTGAATAGGCACACATTTCTGTGTGTTTATGTGGTAAGTGTGAAAAACAATTACAGTTGCCTGAAAACTCGAAGACGGGATGTGAAGTGACTACAGAAGAAAGACACCCCTAGTCATGACCCGCGGGAGTCTGCTCCTAGAGAGTGTCAATGAGGTAAAAGGGCCGAAAATTTCGGCGAATTTGGACCTCTTCTTTTGTTAGGAAGATTCTAGTCTTGTTTGTTCGCCACGGAGTTTATTTCACCATGCACGAACAATATATTAAATATTATGACTAAACAGCATGTCAAATATTATCACCAAACAGGGTATTAAATATTATGACTAAACAACATGTCAAATATTATCACCAAACAGGGTATTAAATATTTTGACTAAAGAGCTGAGTGGTCTCGAGGTATGGTGTCCGCCTTGAGTGCTGGAGGTCCCGGGTTCAGGCCCCGGTGAGGACCGGGATTTATTTAAAAAATCCACCTGGACTTCCAGTAATAAAATTTCTCCTGGTCTCTGGGTAGTGAGATCGGACGCCCGTGTGTATTGTTGCACACATAAAAAATCCCTTGGCAGTTGGAAATCGAAAAAGAGTAGCCTAACGGCGCTGCCTGGGCAAAATTTCGATTTAAAAGTCTACCCAAAGTATTTCAGGATCCTCGCCGATGCAACGGAGTTCGTGCATTGAGCTGAGTTTCTCCAGACTCAGGTTTGAGTTAGGAGGAAAACGGAGCACTTATGGGTTAAAACGTGTGCCGTGATGTTGATCCAACGACTACACTAAACTATGACTAAAGAGCATATTGAATATTGTGACAATGGAGCTTATTAAATATTGTGACTAAATTGCATATAAAATATTGTGACTAAACAGCATAACATATTATGACTATACAGTATATTAAATATTGTGAACAAACAGTATGTTACGTATTGTGACTAAACAGTATGTTAAATATTGTGACTAAACAGTGTGTTATATATTGTTAGTAAACAGTATGTTACAGTATATTGTATATTGTGAATAAGCAATATATTAATTATGGTGTCTAAATAGTTTATTAAACATAGTGACTTAACAGGATACTAAATTTTGTGTCTTAGTAATGTACTCAATATTGTGATAAATCTGTGTATTGAATATAGTGACCACAGGAAATATACTGCTGTTCAAAAAGCATATTAAACATTGTCTAAACAGCATGTTGAATATTATGTCTAAACACTATATTAAATATTTTGTCTACACAGAGTACTAAATATAAGATATTATAGCTTAAAGTACATTAATTATTTTGTCTAAATTAGTTAGTTGCATATCCTTTACAGGATGTTGCAGTCAAATCCAGCATTTTATGGCTGTGTTCTCTTAGTAATGCCATATCGTTCAACATTTTGCCGTTGCTTTCTGAACGTCCGGCAGGCATACCATTTTATAAGAACCCAATGTAAGGCAGTCTGCTGCCAAATCGTCCGCAGCAGGGTTTTGAACGCGGTATGCGAGATTACGAACTTCGCTCATAACTGCTTCGCCATAGAGCTGTCTAAACAGTATATTAATATTATTTGTCTAAACAGTATATTGGTTCCGGTCCCAAACATGGAGGATAGGCATTTAAACGGTTAAGGCCTCTGGAGTGTTTATGCTTGTGGCTACCATTTGCATTCGCATTTTCCTCATGTTGGACCGAAAGTACATAGTTCCGTCGCCCTGCTACTGAGTTGAGTGCGTGGCGCGACACTGAGAGCTGTGAATTTCGTGTGAAATACGTCTGTTCTTGGTTGTTTTTTAGCGTGAACTGAATGTTCGGAATAATGGCGGTCAGCTTATCGCATAACTGACTGGATTGCCTTATGCAGTAATGTGTGGTTGCTGGTTTTCTAGTGACTGGCGCTTCCATCGACGGTGACCTGTAATTTTCGTGGAGGACTTTTGTATTAGCATTCTGGTGGCAGCATTATGCACAGTGAAATGTTTTTACATCTGCCACGCTGTTGTTTGTATTGCCTTAAATAGTAATGTGTGGCTGCTGGTTTTCTAGTGACTGCCGCTTCCTCGACGATGGAATAGTTTTCGTGGAGAACTTTAGTGTTGGCATTCTGGCGGCAGCATTACACACAGTGTACCTGTGCGGGCTGTTGGCTTGCCGAGACTCCTGTTTATTCTACTTTTCACATGGAGCAGCGAGGAGCATTTTGTGTGATATTCACTGGCACAGGAACGGAGCCTAATAGGGATGACCCGTTGCGTGAAGTTGGAACCGCGACTAATGACTAATCACTAAACAGTATATTAATAGTGTGTGTCTTAACAGTATATTAAATATAGTGTTTAAACAGTATATTACACGTTGTGCTACATGTCTGTCTATAACACGGGTGTTCCTATGGCTAGAATCACAGAATTATACCAACATTAGTCTACTGAGAGATTTAATGAGCATGATCTGAATGGTTGCGGCGGGTTCTGTAAACAGACAGTGGACTGAATTGCTGTGGAGATCTGTTGTCTGTAAAGTCTCCTTCAGCTTAAGACATGCGGGAGTTAAGCGAAGTGAACAAGCTGATAAACTAGCTAGTTCTGTATCCCCGGTAGATGTCAAGCCCTTGGATGGTGTCGATGTTAAAATGTCCGTAGAGAGATGTCGAGAGCGGAGAACTTTGAATCCAGTGAATCCACATCGTTGTCCGGAATGAGAGACACTGGATTAAGAATTGGCACTGCCAGATACGAGACGAACATTGAGTGGACGAGAGCCGAAGCAACGAACACAGAACTAGCACTATTAGCCACCGGACGCTAAGGCACATGTTTAGTTGAGGTTCTAAGCACCTATGGACTTGTCGGGAGTGCAATGATGATACCCCAACATATCACAAGATTACATTTTGTGTCTGAACAGTATGCAGTTTATAAACAGTATATTTGATATTGAGTCCAAAACATAAATAAGTTGGTTGTATTTGACGTCAAAGATGCCTGGAGAGAACAGTATAAGAAGGCATGGTTCCAGAAAGGAATGGCATAGATGGAAAAACACGAATATGTACACAGGACATTGCAGACATTGCACAAGGAAGAAGAGCTGACAGTGGATCGAGACACTTTATTGACAGGCCGTAATAACAGCGACTTCATGCAATGGGTCTATTACATGCTGTTGATGTCTAAACAGTATACTACATATTACATCTAAACAGTATAATAAACTTTTCAGAAAGCAATGGCAAACTACTGAACGAAAACTTGCCAATAGATCACGAACAGCAAAAAAAAAAAAAATTGTGGGGATGAATGTGGCAAATAATATGCAACTAACTAAAATAGTAACCTGGGCTCACAACATCCATAAAATCAAACACTAATAATCCAGAACTTTTCATTCCACACTTTTTTTGACAGCAAGTGCCTCCAACGTCCATATAAATCTATCTATTCACAAACACGCCCCATTTGCTGCACAGCAAGGCCATTCTTCATGCACAGCTGAAGTCTGTCCTTCCATCCTGCCACCATAAAAATGGCAGGATGGCAGACTTGTTTACGAGTCGAAATTTAGTTAGATCGGTGACCTCACTTCAAGCTCTGGGGATGAGCTGCGCTAAAAGCCTGGATGGCAAAGCCATCGGTGCCCAGATAATGCGGTAAATAACATGTATATTTTCCTGCCCTCAAGGGGAAGAATTTGTTTTAAGGCAGGAATGAAAACTGTGTTGTGTAAACAACTTCTTCTACTTTTCTATTTATCTCCATCTTTCGTCATGGAGTGTATTATTTTTTATTGTTGCGTTGCGTTGTCTTCTCCGTTCGTCTTTTGGACGTAAATGCATCGAGCCTGTTTACAATATCTGTGTGATATTTGCGCCTTTCGGTCAACACATCACACTTCTTGGGGCTGAGTTGACAGGGTCTCTTGTCTTTGTGCCTGTGTAAAGCGAACCTGTGATGTTTTCTTCAGTTTGCATATACTTTATATATATATTTAATCTATATTTGCATATATTTGCCACACGGATTGCTGCTAGCCTTACCATACACCGTACATGTTATGTTTTTGTGTGTGTCTGTTTGTTGCGTTGGCTCGCTTTGAACCCAAGCGTATTTATTTCACCAAGCCAAGGACGAGAAGTCAACATTTTAGTTGAACTCATCGGTGTAAGGGTTGAACCCCTTAACTTGATATCAGCACACCGGATGTTTAAGAACTAGCACTCTTATCCATTCGGCCATACTGACCTCCCTTTGTTATGTTATAACGTTCTGTAATGTGAAAATTTGCCAGGGTACCCAGTCTGCAGGCCTACGCTTCGTAATTTTCAAGTGTCTAAGTATTGTAACGCGGTCAATGTAAACACAAAGCTCATTATGTTTCGTGCTTGTAGGAGTGTAATGGCACCAGATCCACAACATGAGACCCCTTGAAGCTAAACATCACTACTACTGTTAGTCAGACAACAACAACAACAACAACAACAACAACAACAACAACAACAACAACAACAACAACAACAACAACAACAACAACAACAACAACAACAACAACAACAACAACAACAATAACAATAACAATAACAACAACAACAATAACAACAACAACAACAACAACAATAACAATAACAACAACAATAACAACAACAACAACAACAACAACAACAACAACTACAGTTACTACATCAATGAAGGCAACTGCAACATCAACAAAACCAGCTCCAGCAAAACTGCTAATAGCAATTTAAAAGAAAAAGTCGTTTAAAAGTCGACAGGGTCGACTTCATTGCACCGGATTTTTATCCCATATGGCTAGGTCTCTTTCTGCAGCGCGGAAAGCGTCGCACAAAGCACGAACTCCGTAGCTCTAGCGACGACCCACAGGAGTCTCTGAAACATTTCACTCATGAACAGAAGGACGCGGCCCGGAATCGATTCCTCAACCTTCGGAGCCCAAGTCAAACGGCTTGACCACTTCGCCTCGAAGATTCCCGCAACAACAACAATAACTATAAGAGCATGAACAACAATATCAATAGCACTAACAACAGCAATATCAAAAGCACTAACAACAGCAAAATCAATAGCACTAACAACAACAATATCAATAGCACTAACAACAACAATATCAATAGCAATATCAATAGCACTAACAACAGCAATATCAATAGCACTAACAACAGCAATATGAAATGCACTAACAACAGCAATATCAAAAGCACTAACAACAGCAATATCAAAAGCACTAACAACAGCAATATCAAAAGCACTAACAACAAAAATATGAAAAGCACTAACAACAGCAATATCAATAGCACTAACAACAGGAATATGAAAAGCACTAACAACAACAATATCAATAGCACTAACAACAGCAATATCAATAGCACTAACAACAGCAATATCAATAGCACTAACAACAGCAATATGAAAAGCACTAACAACAGCAATATCAATAGCACTAACAACAGCAATATCAATAGCACTAACAACAGCAATATCAATAGCAGTAACAACAGCAATATGAAAAGCACTAACAACAACAATATCAAAAGCACTAACAACAGCAATATGAAAAGCACTAACAACAGCAATATCAAAAGCACTAACAACAGCAATATGAAAAGCACTAACAACAACAATATCAAAAGCACTAACAACAGCAATATGAAAAGCACTAACAACAACAATATCAAAAGCACTAACAACAGCAATATGAAAAGCACTAACAACAACAATATCAAAAGCACTAACAACAGCAATATGAAAAGCACTAACAACAACAATATCAATAGCACTAACAACAGCAATATCAATAGCACTAACAACAGCAATATCAAAAGCACTAACAACAGCAATATCAATAGAACTAACAACAGCAATATCAATAGCACTAACAACAACAATATCAATAGCCCTAACAACAGCAATATCAATAGCACTAACAAGAGCAATATCAAAAGCACCAACAACAGCAATATCAATAGCATTAACAACAGCAATATCAAAAGCACTAACAACAGCAATATGAAAAGCACTAACAACAGCAATATCAAAAGCACTAACAACAGCAATATGAAAAGCACTAACAACAGCAATATCAATAGCACTAACAACAACAATATCAATAGACCTAACAACAGCACAACAGCAATACCAATAGCACTAACAACAACAGCAACAACAATAACGATGACAGCATTAACAACTTCAACCCCCCCCCCCCCCCTCATGTTACCTCTTAATTTTATTATCATTTTCAGTCACTTTTAAAATCAAATCAAATTGGGCTGGCTATTTAAAGCAGCGCACGGAGCCGATCATTGATTCTGGTGATCGTGCGAGATAGAGAAACATCACAGCCCAAGCTTATCGGGATGGCACCCGATGATGATGATGATGTGGTATTGAGTGACAAGTCAAAATCACAAATACTGAAGTACTGGAACTATCGGGTTGTGTGACTGTTTATTCCATGCTCAGTCTTCGTAGACTTAGGTGGATAGGACACGTTAGAAGGATGGATGATGGTAGAATACTAAAGGACATCTTTTTTGGTGAAGTACAGATGGGTAAGAGATCTCAGGGTCGGCCTCTACTACGATACAAAGATGTGTGTAAGCGAGACATGATTGATACAGGCATTGATATTTTACCTTGGAAGCAAGTCGCCACTGATCGTTCTGCATGGTGAGCAAAGATTACACATGAAATAATGACAAAGGTGAACATGATTGCTGAGAGGTCACACACCGAGCGTGTGATACGTCAGATGGCGTGTGACTGTGGAAATGACCATGTGTTAACATGCATCCATTAAGGGGGAACATTGACCACGCTAATTGGTCTGATCATTCACATTAACTACCGTCATGGATTGTAGTTATTGTGCCTTTTTGGAACACAGTGCAAAAAACTATCGTCTGTCAAGACGGCAAGTAGTCAGTCAATGGAACTGATGTGACAGGTGACACCGATCTTGATGATGATGGTGACGACTACGGCGGTGACGATAATGATATTGATGATGGCGTTTATTATGTTGATTGAATTATCCCGATGAAAATAATGTAGTTGATATTGTTAACGTTGATGATTATTTTATGAAGTTCATTATACTGTCGTTATACATGATGGTGATATTGTTAAGATGGTGATAGTGATTAATGTTGTTGTTTATGATTAGTATTATAATAGATTGATGATGATGATGATGATGATGATGATGATGATGATGATGATGATGATGATGATGATGATGATGATGATGATGATGATGATGATGATGATGATGATGATGATGATGGTGATTATGATAATATTGATGAATATGATTCTAATGATAAGAAGGTGAAGTATGATAATTATGAATACTGTTGATGATGATAATTATGACGATTAAAACATCAGTTACACTTGAAGATACATTTAGCGTAAAGTACAGCTTTGAGCAAAACCGCCAAAACAAACAATATTTTCAGATCCAGCGAGCGACATCAATATCTTCTCCCTTGGCCATTCCTGACCCCGATTCCCATCTAGACACGGCAATATTCGTGGAAGGGAAAACAAAAAACAAAATTAATTTGTGACTGGGAAGAAGTTGAGCATGGACAACAGCTCTTGGAGTTTCATTAAGTGAGGCAGCGACATCTGAGGCAACTGCTAGTACAGTGGTTCTCAACCGGTGGGGAATTCTCCCCCCCCCTTCCAGGGGGCAATTTTAGGTTTTCGGGGGGGGGGGGGGAATTAAGATTATTTCAAGGTCACATTAATACAAGAACCAGTTACTTGATATTGTTTTTCCGTCTAAATTTGACGGTTCTGTACTTCTCGCTCTAATGAAATTCGTTTTATAACGTAAGTAAACCAGCAAATCACGTTTTATGTAGATGTCTAAACGTGTTCTAGTATGTGGTATGGAATTTAGCTTCCATTTTTATGTATAATGTGTAATGGTGGGGGATTTATTGGGAGAAAATTCGAAAGGGGGGGGGGTGACGTTCTGTTCATATGGTAAAGGGGGGCATGGGCCAAAAAAGGTTGAGAACCACTGTGCTAGTGGGACACCTCGCCTCGGTGGGTGCTAGGTCTCGCTAGGGCTGGAGAAATGTCGGGCGTTTTTTTTTTAAATTCAGGAGATATGGAGTTATAAAAGAAAAAAAGGAATTCTAGCGTTTGGGTCCGTGTGAGCGTGAGAAGGGGGTTTTATGTAATCACAACCACTATCATCACAACAGCAATAACAACCACAACAGTCACAATGACGAGCGTAATAATAATAATAATAATCATCATCATAACATAATTATAGTAGTATTAATTTTAAAAAAATTTTTTGCATATCCTATACAGGACATCGCTATCAACATTAGCATTTTTACCGCTGTTGTTGATTTCTTGGCAAGATTACGCTCAGCAGTGTGCCATTGCTTTCTGAGCGGCCGGTTCACTTATCCAGTAAGTCACCAACGCGGCGAGAACCACTACCAATTCTCGCGCGCTGCGAGACCCTACGTGAATAAACGGGATTACGAAGAAAGTCGTTTAACTCCGTCGCCAAGGAGACCTTCATTAATAACAATAATAAAGTTAATTATAATAATGACATTGATGATGATGATGATGATGATGATGATGATGATGATGATAATAATAATAATAACAATAATAATAATAATAATAATAATAATAATAATAATAATAATACGCTCACACGCTCACGCGGACACACGGGCGATCGGAGCGACTGCAACAACTATAGTGGTATCTCATTTCTGTGTATTTTTGGAAATGTATTTGCCAGAATTGTTCTGCGCAGACTTCAAGTCCTAGGAGATTAAGTCTACCCCGAATCACAGTGTGGCTTTCGACAGAACCGGTCTACCATTGATATGATATTCTCATTGCGACAAATGCAAGAAAAATGTCGTGAACAGAATCAACCACTGTTTATTGCCTTCATCGACCTCACAAAGGCATTTGATTTGGTCAGCCGTGAGGGTCTGTTCAAGGCATTAAAGAAGATTGGCTGCCCACCAACTCCTCTGTCCATTGAGGAATCGTTCCACACAGGCATGAGGGGTATAATCAAATTTGATGATGCACCTTCTGAAGAGTTTGAAATCAAGAGTGGAGTTAAGCAAGGTTGTGTACTAGTTCCCACCCTCTTTGGAATATACTTTTCACTTCTACTGAAATATGCCTTTCGTGATCAGGATGGTGGTATATACATTCACTCACGCTCAGATGGCGGCCTCCACAATGCTCAGAGATTGAAGGCCAAGACCAAAATCAGGAGGGTACTGATCAGAGAGTTGCTTTTTGCAGATGATGCTGCAGTTACTACCCACTCTGATGAAGAATTACAATGTCTACTATCTGCTTTCTCCAATGCTTGTTCTGAATTTGGTTTAAGAATTAGCAAAAAGAAGACACAGATTATGTCACAAAGTGCACATAATGTACCATCAATCTTTATTGACGACGCCGAACTAGAGATGGTAGACCATTTTACATATCTAGGATCAGTGGTCAATAGCACATTATCACTAGATCAGGAAATCAACATCCGGATTGGTAAGGCAGCAACAACAATGAACAGATTAACAAAAAGATTCTGGGAGAACAGAAAGCTTACTGCCAAAATAAAAGTCCTTGTCTATCAAGCCTGTGTCCTTAGTACTCTTCTTTATGGCAGGGAAGCTTGGACAACTTTCATATGCGGTGTCTGCGAAGAATTCTTGGTATTAAGTGGCAAGACAAAATCACAAATACTGAAGTATTGGAAAGATCAGGCTGTGTGACGGTTTATTCCATGCTCTGTCTTCGTAGGCTTAGATGGATAAGACATCTTAGGAGGATGGATGATGGTAGAATACCAAAGGACGTCTTTTTTGGTGAATTACAGATGGGTAAGAGATCTCAGGGTCGGCCTCTACTACGATGCAAAGATGTGTGTAAGCGGGACATGACTGATACAGGCATTGATAATGCACATTGGGAGCAAGTCGCCGCTGAACGTGTTGCATGGAGGGAAAACATCAGAAATGGAATAAAGACAAAGGAGAAAATTACTGCAGATAAGTCACACACAGTGCGTGTGAGACGTAAGATAGTGTATGATGGTGGAAATGACCACGTGCTCACATGCACCCACTGTGGACGAACATTTAGAGCGCGAATTGGCCTTATCAGTCACATTCGCTACCGCACTGGGTAATATTTATTATGCCTTTTTGAAGCACAAACTATTGTCTGTCAAGTCGGCAAGGTGCCAATGGATGTAATAATAATAATAATAATAATAATAATAATAATAATAATAATGTTGATGATGATAATTCTGATGATGACTAGGTAGATTACGATAATTGTGAAAGATGATCATTTTGATTATAATTACATTAATTATGATAATTCTATTAATAAGAAGATAATAATATGATGATAGTGAACAATGATAATGATTATGCTTATGACGATTAACACATCATTTACACTTAAAGATACATTTAGCGTAAAGTACAGCTTTGAGCAAACCCCAAAATAAACCATATTTCCAGATCCAGGGCTCGACATCAATATCTTCTCCCTTGGCATTCCCTGACCCTGATTCCCATCTACACACGGCAATATTCGTGGAGACATAAAAATACATAAATAAATAATTTACGACTGGGAAGAAGTTGGGCATGGACAACAGCTCTTGGAGTTTCATTAAGTGAGGTAGTGACATCTGAAGCGATTGCTAAGCAGGACACCTCGCCTCGGTGGGTGCTTGGTCTCGCTCGGGCTGGAAAAATGTGTGGTGTGTTGTTTTTTTTTGCTTAAGGAGATGTGGGATTTTAGAAGGAGGTGCGAAGGTGGTTGGTTGGGGGGGGGGGGGGGGAGATTAAGTGGTGGTGATGGTGGTGGTGTGTGTGTATGTGGGGGTGGGGGTGTGGGGGTGTGGGGTGGGGTGTGGGGGAGAAGGGGCAGTTGTTTCCGCGTGAGTATGTAATGTTGGTTTATATTATCACAACCATCATCATCACCGCATCAATAACTACATCAATCACAATGGTGACGACGATGAGGAGCATAATAATAATAATAATAGCAATAGTTATAATAAATCCCGACACCTCACAGTATGTCAACGGCTTCGAGCGGAGGAGCGGAAATGGGAGGGTACAAGCCTTAACCTAGTGCGAGGAAATGCAACCTAAAGACTAAATGTCATGGCAGGGCAGACCAGGCCCTAGGCCTTGGTTGGCAACTGGTCTAGGATCGAAGCTCCGACAGGCGGACAGTTAAAGCATTGCTTTGATGATCCGGCAGCTTCTGCAGCTTGTCTTGTTCCAGACTGTATTGGTGTTACCTTTCCTCTGGGGTACACTAGACAGGCCAAGAGAGGGATCGTGCTGCTTGGGCAACACATGGTCTCTATTTTCAGCCCAGGCTTTGTGTTATGTAGATGTCATCATCGTCATCAAGTGCCGTGCCGGCTGGCGTAGGCGTTCATGGCTCACCACAGATCTCGGTCTTTGGTGTTCTGGATCAGCTCTGCTGATGATATTCCTCCATACCACCGTCTCAATCCGTCCAGCATCATTTCTCTTGGTCTGCCTCTGCCTCTCTTCCCCTCGATCATTCCAGTTGTCACGATGTTCTCCAATGCCTCTCTTCTCATCACATGACCAAAGAAAGCTGTTTGTCTCTTTCTATTGTTGTATATAGTGTTCTAGTTTCATTAGCCTCTTTCAGGCAATCGTTGTTAGTTACTCTGGCAGTCCATGGAATTCGCAACATTCGTCTTAAAAACCACATCTCTGTTGCTTCTAAGTTCTTCCTAATTTGTTCATTTACATTCCAAGATTCGCTGCCATACAGCAAAACTGGTTCTATATAGCATTTTAGCACTCTCTTTCTTACATTCATTGATAGCGACTTATTGCATAAGATACTCTTCATTTTCTGATTGCTGAGACTCCTGCCTATTCCACTTTTCACATTGGACAGTGGGGAGCATTTTGTGTGATATTCACTGGCACAGGAACGGAGCATAATGGGGACGACCCGTTGCCGTGAAGTTGGAACCTCGACTAACTAACTAACTAACTAACTCTTCATTTTCTGAAATGCGGCTTTTGCCTGCCCTATTCTGCTCTTAATCTCTGTTGTACATCTTCCATCCGATGTTATAAGTGCCCCTAGGTATTTAAAATTATCCACTTGGTTGAGAATTTCCCCTTCTATTTCTATAAAGGTATCACTCCATTTTACAAACTATCGTCTGTCAAGACCGCAAGGTGCCAGTCAAGTCAGTCAATTATAATAATAACAACGATTACATTGATAACATAACAATAATGATAAGAATGACAAAATCAAATAACAATAATACAAAAATAATAAATGATACCAATAATGATGACAACAAATGATAATACAAATAATAAACTTAATAATAATAATAATAATAATAATCATAATAATAATAAAATGGCATTGATAAAAACAAATATAATAATATCAACATTTAATAACAAGAGTAAAACAACTATTGTAATACAAGCAATAAATAATAATAATAATAATAATAATAATAATAATAAGTGCTGCTGCTGCTGCCAAATGGCCTTTATAATACGTTAAAATCACTTCAGCATTTACCTGCTGCTTATGGTTTACTCAGTAAATATACGTTCACTAGTGTGCCACTAACTACTGAGCGTAATCTTGCCAAGAAATCAACATACAGCTGAAAGATGCTGGTGTTGACAGCAATGTCCTGTAAAGGATAAGAAAAAAAAAAAGTGTGCCACTGCTTTCTGAAAGACCCGGTGCCTCATACCATCGAAATCATTGCAAAGCGATCTGTTTCCAAATAGCCGGCGGCTGATTTCGATCGCTGGACTTGTTATGTCTGGTATTTGTGAAACTGCGTGTCGCTAATCACTCTACGCCACAGAAGCCTTGCTGCTACCACTAATACAACTGACAATGTAGTCCCGTAACAGACATTTCCGTTGGGGTATGACATGTTAGGCCTTCACATGTAGCCATTATTATTAATCTGCATAGGCCAGTTTTGTGCAAACAGAAGGACATGATAGTCAGATTAAAATTACCGTGGTAGAGAATTAAAATTACTGTGCAAATATGTATACATTTTAGCTTATATGATTTTTCTATTAGCTTTAGTTTATATTGTGTGATTTCTGCAGTTTGTACCTGACAAGATGCAGCGAAATATGTCAGGCAATAAATCTTGCAATCTATTGTTTGTGTCTTCGTTATTCAAATTCACTACGGGAAAACAGTCTTCTGATATTCCAGGACCGGCAAATGAGATGAGGTGGAGCGTTCCCTTCATCAAATCATTTCCTTGGATTCAACAATATTAAATAGACAGCATATGTTATACTTTTACTCCAGGGTGTGCTGGTGTGGTGGGAAACGAGCAGGCGGACAGATTGGCTGGGTCTGCACCACATGCTGGAGTATTAGTGAGTGGTGAGGCAGACGTGGTCGGGGCCTTTTAGGATTGTCTATAGTTCCCAAGAACAAATAGATTATCACGGCCTGGAATAAATGGGGCTGCAGTGACCAGGGGATCTGGCCAACACTCAGGACTCCCAGAAAAAGCTAGACGGAAACATAATTAGACTGCATCTGGCATCATCAGTATTGAGACTCTTCGCTGTCTGTTGCTGACGGGACAGAAGAATGTCCAGAGTTCTGTGATGTCGGTTTGTGAATAAACTCACGCGACTCAACTCCTATTGCTCTTGCCAGATAATTCCCAGAAAATTCTTCACATTGTCTGCTTTGATCGAGCCCAGAGCTTAACTAAAAGAGAACCATAATATTGCTTCTGCTGAGAATAAAACTAAGACCTCTGTCGCGGCAGATGAACATTTACATAATAATAATAATAATAATAATAATAATAATAATAATAATAATAATCATCATCATCATCATCATCATCATCATCATCATCATCATCATCATCAACCTTTACCGCCAGGCTTCATTGGGAAGAATAGTTGGCTCTCCAGTGCCCCATTCGTGGCACTTGCACACAGTGTTATTCCATGTGACTGTACACTGTCTTTGATGTCGTCAATCCACCTTCTCCGACGTCCTCGTGCTCCGTTATCAGATCTTCTTTGATGTAGGACCAGTGCTGGTAGTTGATGGTGTTGCATTCTAACGAGATGACCGAACCGTTTGTTCATCTCCCTTTCAGTATATGTGACACAGGGTGTTGGTCTCACTGTCTGTCTAATAACATTATTTCTTACTCGGTGTATTATTAATAATAATAATAATAATAATAATAATAATAATAATAATAATAATAATAATAATAGCATTGAAATAGTCTGTCTGTCTGTCTGTCTGTCTGTCTGTCTGTCTGTCTGTCTGTCTGTCTGTCTGTCCGTACGTCTGTCTGTTTGCCTATCCGTTCGCCAATATACCCAGTCGTCAGTCCTACCACCTTTCTGTCTGTCTGTCTGTCTGTCTGTCTGTCTGTCTGTCTGTCTCAATGTCTGTCTGTCTCAATGTCTGTCTGTCTCAATGTCTGTCTGTCTTAATGTCTGTATGTCTCAATGTCTGTCTGTCTGTCTCAATGTCTGTGTGTCTGTGTGTCTGTCTCTCCGTCTCCCTGTGTGTCTCTATGCGCAGGTTAACGAAGAAGCATTTCATTAAATAAAACTGTATACACGTTAAAATGATCGGGCGCAATAAAAATGCCAGCCATTTCAAAGAATGTCGTACATCTGCTTCGGGTCATGTAAATATTGGTTTTCTCAAAGTTAATGCCTTACAGATCCTTCTATTTCTCCTTCTGTTTCCTCGTTGCACTTTCAATAACATAAACATACCCACTGTGTACAACGATAACTTCAGGGGCAGGTAAACTATAACGTCATTGCTGTTTAGATAACAGTTTCATACCTTTTAAATGTTACAAGTTTTGTCTCTCACATCTGGCAATATAAATGTCTGGGGGGTATCTCTGAGATCCTTGAACGCTCGTTG
This sequence comes from Cepaea nemoralis, assembly GCA_014155875.1. Lineage (NCBI taxonomy): Eukaryota > Metazoa > Mollusca > Gastropoda > Stylommatophora > Helicidae > Cepaea > Cepaea nemoralis. The sequence goes on along the minus strand of JACEFZ010022702.1, from coordinate 73,974 downwards.
CTTGTCCTTTACAAGACGTTGTGATCAACCCCAGCATTTATTTCCAGTTTGTGATTTATCATTATATTTCAGTCGTCTTTTATTGCTTTCTGAACGGCTGATACATCTTATCATCAAAATCAATGCAAAGTAGTCTACTTCCAAATCTCCCTTCGAGTTACTGATTCACTCTGGACAGGAAGAATTCTCGGCAAGGACAAACCCCTTGACACGTTATCCTTTAGATGGGTCTGCTCCTATGCCCTCGTCTCAGTATGTCGGGGGATTATGAAACCGTCTGCCTCACTATTACCTAAGCCACAGCGCCATGATCCTTAAAATCAGACGAAGCGTATCGAAAAGTATTGATAACGATAATCAAAGCGAGAAAAGAAAAGGAATAAAGAGTAAAGGACACAACAGGCAATCGAAAACTGAAAGCTATACGCATTTGGGGAATCAAATCTGTAGGTCGCAGATAAACGACATCGCCTCTCTGAAGGAACGCACCTCCAAAATATGAAGGCAGCAAACTTTGCAAGAGCACGATAACACATAACAAAAAGGACATCGCAGTTTAGTACACAAACAACAAACACACACCTAGACACTACATGAAAAAACAACATATATATATATAGGTGTCCATGTTGTGGACTGGAGACTTCTTCCATTGATTCCACGTGTATGATTCTAACAAAGCCACTCTCTAAAGATACAAGTGTACATTGATGCACCACCAACTTGTACTCTAAATAGGAAGGTGTCACCATATAGCACAACAGTTTTACTCCTAAAACCACATAAGCATGGAATGTGGATAAAAGCCGCACCGTTAGGTTTTATGCCGGAATATGTCTCATATGACTACGAAAGGGCAGCTGATGATCTGGACTCCGCTGATGGCATTTCCTTCCTGTCCCACACACGAAATCAGGTGCAAGGTGAACTATACACACTTCATGGCAGGTTATGCCAATTAGGTAAAAATAAATTTATAAAGGAAATGCACATATAATTAGAATAAATAAACGAAATGTTAAGCTTCTCCTTTGGTGAAAATCATTTTCAACAATTGGACTCATGCAACAATTTATGTTGCAGTGCAGATTGAGTTGAGTTGAGTCAAGAACCAATATCACAGCACTCAGGATATTCCCATACGTGCTTTGTCCTCATATTCAACAGCCAGCGAAGGGTACCAATACTAACTGAGTGTCGATCAGAGTCGCATGTCACCACTTCCTGCTCCTTTCTCTATAGGTTATGCTGATTGATTTGTTCTTCCACGCTATATACGTGATCTAAAATGGCGCTGGCCACATCTGCAGTGAACATTAACATAGGCGTAATAGATAACAGTTTTAAAATGAGAATCAGCATCATCATGTGTCGTGCCGATAAGCGTAGCAGGTCACGTTTCGCCATCTTCCGCGATCACCAGACCTCAGCGTTCTTGTCACGACCATGCCATATAGCCAAGGCCCTCCCCCCGGTATTTACTTCTATGCCTTCGTTTTGTTCGATTTCCCTTAATCTTACTAGTTGTCACCAAGTTCTCTAGTTGATTTCTACTCATAACGTGTCCAAAACATTTTTACTGTCTACATCTAATTTCTCTAATCAGTTTACGGTTTTCATTTGCTTTGTGTGGGACTTGTAATTGGTTTTTCTGTCTCTCCATGGTATACCCACGTTTTGTGTTAAAGAAAATTAGAATAAAGAGGCAAGAAAAGCTTTCATAGCACTGGACAATTTGTGGAAATTAAATAGAAATTTAAAACTATAGTGCACTTACATTTGGTTGCCTCCATATAAAAATCCATATCTCAGTAACCAACTGAGGGACAATGATGAGATTTAGCATATCATTTTCATTATATCATTATGTCCACCCAACAACAAAAAATTGTTCTGGAGATTGTACAACAGATTTCAATGTTTGTTTATATGCGGTATATAATTTAATGGTCAGAGTGAAGTGTATATTATTAAATGTATTACATCTTCACCCAGAAGATCAGCGTTCAATACTGAATATTTTCCTTCGTGCACGAGAATGTCCTTATGGCAAGAACCCTGCGAAATTTAAAATGGGAGTGTTCAGAGGTGTCGTCAATAATGTGGGTGCTTTCATGAAATGTGATTATATAAATCTTACAATTTATCGCTAACATTTGAATAAGTGAATATTGTTGAATGGGATTGAATGTGATATTTTGTACACTTCAAAGCATCGCTATAAAGTTGTACACATATTTTTGTCAAGAAGCTGATCGCAGGAAATTGTTTCATACTATTACAAATCCCGAAAAAAGAACAGTGCATGCATTGGTTTGAGTAAACGATCCTTTCGTCGATCAGTGCAAGAATCTGGAAAGAGACAACCCCGCAATAAGCAAACAGTAGGTAAAAACAACAACAACAGCAACAACAAAACTTTATTTTGAAAGGGTTAAGAATTGGGCACGCAGGCCTGTCTAACATTCTGCCCTTTTATCACTCTCTTTCATACATTATACCATTCACACATCATTCAAGGCTAACTGAAAACAATCAATCAATCAATCATGTGCAATGCCGGAAAGCGTGGGCGGTCAAGACTCGCCATTTCACTCGATCACCAGTGTCGTGGATCAGCTCAGTGTTCCTGTCTCGTCCATGCTATGTGGCCAAGCCATCCAGGTATTTTCCTCTCGGTCTTCCTCTTGGTCTGTTCCCTTCGATCTTGCCAGTTGTCACCAAGTTCTCCAATCCATTTCTTCTCATAACATGTCCAAAAAATTGTGACTGTCTACGTCTAATTTCTCTAATCAGTTTACGATGTTCATTTGTCTCCTGTAGTACTTGGTCATTGGTTTTTCTGTCTGTCCATGGTATTCTTTGCATTTTCCTCAGAAACCCCATTTCTACAGCCGTCAGATGCTTTTCAGCTTGACTGCTCATTGTCCAAGTTTCACATCCATACAAAAGAACAGGCTCTATGTATCCCTCAACACTCTTTTTCTCGTTTCAATTGACATCTTTTTATTGGTCAGAATGTTTTTCATCTTGCTAAAGGCTACATTCGCCATGGCGATTCTTGTTCTAATCTCTTCAAGGCATCTTCGATCAGATGTTATGACTGTTCCAAGATAATTGTACCGATTCACTTGTTGAAAAATATTTCCATTTACTTGTATATTACATTGTGACACTTCTTTCTTCCTAGTGACGACCATAACCTGAGTTTTTTTACAATTTAATTCTTACCCCAGTTGCTCACTGTGTACAACAACCGCATCTACTAATTGTTGCAGGTCCTGCGCATTGTCTGCAATTAATACTGTATCATCTGCATATCTAATGTTATTGATGTTTCTTCCTCCAATGCTGATTCCATTTATATCCTCTACATTTCTGAAAATATTTTCACTGTATAGGGAAAAAAGATCTGGAGACATCACACGTTTCTGCCTAACACCTCTCTTAATTGGCTGATACTGTCCCACTTCATTATCAATCCTTATTGCAGCTTGTTGTTTCCAATATATGTTTTTTATAAGTCTAATGTCTTTCCCATCAATTTGTAGATCTGCAACCATATCCACCAAGTTGACATGTCTTACTGAAAACAGCAACAATATAAAAGATATGCATTATAAAGGCGTGTGGAAAATGAAAAATCAATACTACACGACTCAGTAATAGTAATAACTGGTGTGGCACTTGCTATTAGCTATGTGGAATATACTGGCCTACCAAAAGGGGACTGGCTGTTATACTAGGGTTTTATTATTATTATTACTTCTATTATTAAGGGGGAAGGTAATCCGTACTGAGATAATGTTCAAATAATTTGCAATTATATGTATAGGGATTGGTGGTGTCTTTTATTTCATGTGGAAGATTGTTCCACAGCTGAGCTGCAGAGTACGTTAAGCTTGTTTTGTATAAGTCTATCCTAGGCTTCGGAATGTGTAATATATTTAATCGTTTACTGTGTCTAGCATTATATTCAAACAATGGCCAAATTCAATTTGGGGCATTCCGATGTAGGATTTTGTGAATTAGTTTGGTCTTACTGAAAAGCAGACGTTTGCGGAGTGGTAGTAACTGAAGGCGTTTATGCTGGCTAGGATTGTCAGTTAAATGTTTGCTATAAATTGAACTCATGGCCCGTTTCTGGAGTGAGTAAAGTCGCTTAAGGCAATTGTAGATAGCTTTGACAAGGATGTCATAAGGCGAGCTATTATAAAAAGGCTGGATGCCAAAGAAACAGTACTGTGACTGTAAGAAAACTTAGGGTTTGGTTGAGAAAGAACAATGACATAGAATTATCCAAAACAGCTTTGTGGAAAGTTATAAGGAGATTAGACTTCACTTTTAAAAATTACAAGGGAGGTAGAAATATCCTTTGCGAGCAACCGCTTTTAGGAGAAGCATATACCTACGTGAAATAAGGGAAATGCGGACAGAAAATTATGACGTAGTGTATTTGGTTCAACCTGGATCAACGCGCACCACACAAGTGAAAAGGTATGGCAATCAGTGGATGTAAAGATAAAGCAATATGTGCCCAGTAGTAAAGGACAGCGTTTTGTCATAGCCTATGCTGGTAGTACTCATAATGGTTTACTACAGAATGATGGACTCGTGTTCGTAAAAACAAAAGAATACAGAAAATAGGGATTATCATAATGAGATGAATGGTGATGTATTTAGAGTTGGTTCCATCTCTTGATAGACCGTCTTGTCTATTCATGGACAATGCATCATATCACAATGTTGTTGCCCAAGAGGACAAAGGATGCAATAAAGATATGACTCCGAAGGAAAAATATACCATTTCCAGAAAAATATTTCAAGCTACAGTTGTTGTCCCTTGTAAAATAGGCGAAAAAAAAATAAATATCAAATCGACAAGTTGATAGAATAGCATGGCTATTGAGACTTCCGCCGTACCATTCTCATTAAAACCCTATAGAACCTGTGTGGGCTAAAATTAAAGGACAGGTGGCAGCTGACAATACTACATTCAAATTGTCTGACGTCAAGATACTAACTCAGTCTGCGCTATTAAATATTGTAAAAGTTACTGGAACAAATGTGAGGACCATGTTTTGAAAGAGGAAGATGACTATTGGAGAAAGGATGAATTGAATTGTATCCAACCGAGAGCAGTCATCAACCTACTGGAATCAACCGACACAGATTAAGGTCTTGGCAGATCGCAAAAATTAACCCGCATGCACACGTACTTGGATAATTTGCTCCAAGTAGTCAGAAAAATTGCAGGCCCTAAACATTACAGCATCAGCACAATGTCAATGGCAACAGTTTGTATTCCATAGTGATGAATTGTCAGTTCCGCAAGCCCTCAACGGTGACAAACAACTGACATTGGGGGAAAACACACAATACTACACGCATTGAATATCAACAGCACAGTTGTCAGGATCTTGCAATCAGCAATAATACAGGCTCGTAATACCTCACAGATGTGATAATAAACACTGTCACAGAATGACTTGACGTGACACACAGCGAATACAATTCGAACACTTTATTCGTACTTCTCATTCGCCACAAACATTACATGCATCGCGTAATTACAATAGCGATGCCATTACACAATCAATATATATATATACAATAGATCAATACACAACTTACAATACTCCTTATCAGGCGCACAGTCTTCTACACTCAAACAAGCGTTGTCTCTCTTCGCGTACACACATACAAGCCATACAAGCATACATTCGAACCGTCCGTCCAGTACCACTGTCCGACGCCTGTCTCCCTCCTAACGGCGGTGAGTCCTCGTTAGTCGGGGTTGTCTCCCTGCGTGGACTCCATGTACCACGCGCTGCACCGACTGACCATTCCTGTCACGGCAGAGTTAGTGTCGCTCACAGTCGTACCTGGCGTAATTGCCAGGCGTCGATGAAGAAGACGTGGCAGAACTGGTGGGGAGATTGGGGAGATTATGACACAGTACTGTTGTTGTTTGTCCATCAAGAATGATGATGACCATTCATTTCATCCAGTGGGGTTGAAAGTATGGAGCTGTGAGTTCTAAGATGGCTGATAAGGCCTAATATTTGGCTCGAAATGTTCTTTGACAATGTGGACAAAGAATGCTTGACGTTTCTGGAGGAGGATTTTCTGCAGTGGTTTTTCTGTTCTGTCGTTTCTTCACAGCTCTTGCAGTCCTGGTTGCCTCACAAGTGACTGTACCCTTGCGTAATGATGCACGCCATGAATTTCGGTCTCTGGCTGCAGTCTCCCAGGTGTCATGGTGAATTCCAAAAGCATTCAGTGAGATTTTCAGAGTGTCTTTAAAGCGTTTCCTCTGACCGCCTTTGGAGCGTTTAACACAACGCAGCTCGCTGTAAAAGATTCGTTTAGGGAGCCTGTGATCTGGCATGCGTGCGAGTCAAGTGACCAGAACCAGCGAATCTGATTCTTCATTAGTAGAGTGTGGATACTCTGCATGGATTTTCTTTCTAGGACTTCAGTGTCTGGGAATCTTGTCTTGCCATTTAATCGTCAGTAACTTCCTAAGGCAGACTGTGTGGAAGTGGTTTAATTTCCTAGCGTGTCGCTGATAAACAGTCCAGGTTTCACAAGCGTATAGCAGTGTGGATAATACAACTCCTTTGTAGACTTTCAGCTTTGTTTGCAGGCTTATTCCATTTCTGTCCCATACATTCTTGTACAGTCTGCCAAAGGTCGCGCTGGCCTTGGAGATTCTTGCATTCACTTCATCATCAATTGTGGCAGCTTGTGACAGCTTGTCCACAACACTTAGACTATGACCATTCACTTTGATATTCGGCACAGTGTGATTATTCCCTAGAGCTGGCTGGTACATAACTACAGTCTTCTCCAGATTGATATTGAGCCCAAAGTTGGCACAGGCATGTGAGAAAGCTGAAACATTATGTTGCATGTCCGCCTCTGAGTTGGCGTATAGGGCGCAAACATCAGCAAACAGGAGCTCTCTGACGGTGTCGCTATCAATTTTGGTTTTAGCTTTCAGCCTTCTGAGATTGAATAACTTTCCATCCATGCGGTAGTTGATGTCTATTCCAATATCGTTATTCTCGAAGGCATTCGTCAAAATAGCTGAAAACATAAGGCTGAACAGTGTTGGTGCCAGGAAACATCCTTGTTTCACTCCATTGGTGACAGGAAAGGGCTCAGACAGTTTAATATTTTCCTGTACTCTTGCCTGCATGCCATCATGAAATAGCCGCACTATTTGGACAAACTTTCTTGGACAGCCATATTTTGCCATAATCTTCCACAATCCTTCTCTGCTAACTGTATCAAAAGCCTTGGTAAGGTCAATGAAAGTGGAGAACATTTCGCATTTATGTTCCTGACATTTCTCTTGCAGCTGCCTTGCAGCGAAAATCATGTCAACAGTTCCACGTTCTTTTCTGAAGACACACTGGCTCTCGGGAAGAAGACCTTGATCGAGATGGGCCATGAGGCGATTGAGAAGAATTCTGGCGAGTATCTTCCCTGCAATTGAAAGCAAGGAGATGCCTCGGTGGTTGTCACAGGATTGGCGATTTCCTTTTCGTTTGTAAAAGTGGACTATTGACGCGTCCTTGAAATCTTGTGGCATGGTCTCGTTCACCCATATGTTTGTAAAGACTTAGTGAAGCTGCTCTGTTAGGACCGGCCCACCTGCCTTGTATATCTCTGCCGGGATGGAGTCCGGACCAGGTGCCTTGCCGCTGGAGAGTTGCTGGATGGCTTTAGTTTACTTCACTATGGTTAGGCAGGTCATCAAGTGTATCATTGATGGGAACTTGAGGAAGGCAGTTGATGGTTTCATCATCGAAGAAGGAAGTTGCATTTAAGATGTTGCTGAAATGTTCTGCCCAGCGCTGAATTATGTCTTTCTTTTCGGTGACCAATGTTCCCCCATCTGCACTGAGGAGGGGAGCTGTGCCTGGTGGTGTAGGACCATAGACCGCTTTCAGTGAGTCGTAGAAGTTTTTCATATCATGTCTGTCAGCAAAGCCTTGAATTTCATCAGCTTTGCTGCTCAGCCAGGAGTCCCGCATGTGCCTGAAGTTTCTGCTGCACTACTCTCTGAATGTTCTTGAAGGCATCTTTTTTTATGTTGACTTCGGGTCATTCAAATGTGCCTTGAGGAGAAAGATGTTTCTCGGCGAGCAATTGGTTGATGTCTTCTGAATTTTCATCAAACCAGTCTTTATGCTTTCGGAGGGTTGGACCCAGGATTTCCATAGCAGTGTTGTAAATTATGTCCTTTAGGGCTCTCCACTCTGTTTCTGTATCCTGTTTAGCTGCAGCATTGGGCTTGAGGCGGTCTTCCAGCATATTTTCTAACGACAGCTGCATTTTCTTGCTGTTTAGGCGGGTGACATTTAGTTTTTGTTTTTTTTTGCATATTCACCCCTTGAGGACGCTATGGTGGTTTGATGTTAATGTTTATTTTCGAGATAATGAGACGATGGTCTGTCCAACATTCGGCAACACACATGGATTTTGTCACCCGAACGTCTTGTCTGTCACTACTCCTGACGATGACATAGTCAATGAGGTGCCAGTGTTTCGATCGAGGGTGCATCCACGATGTCCTTTTTCTCATTGGGAGACGGAAAATTGTGTTGGTAATCAGGAAATCGTGTTCGGCACATGTCTGAAGAAGGAGGAGTCCATTGCTGTTACAATTTCCGACTCCGTGCTTTCCAATAATGCCACCCAAGAGGTGGTGTCCGTGCCTACTCTGGCATTGAAATCCCCAAGGAGTATAAGTTTGTCTCCTTTGGGAACAGATGTTAGTACATTGTGCAAGTCCTCATAGAACTTGTTCTTGACATCATCTTCATTGGTCATAGTTGGTACGTAGACACTCACAATGGTTGCATGCTTCCTTCCATTCAGCAGGGCCAATTTAATGGTCATGAGCTTGTCGTTTATAGCCTTTGGAAATCCAGCTAGTTTGCCGACTAGGGCCGACTTAATGGAAAATCCCACACCGGATTGGCGTCTTTCCTCGCTTTTCCTTCCACTCCAGAAAAATGTGTAGCCGGCACCTATTTCACAGATTTGGCCTTCTTCTGCAAGTCGTGTCTCGCTCAAGGCTGCAATGTCTATGTTGTACCTGCCCAGCTCTCTCCCAATCAGTGCTGTTCGTCTCTCTGGACTCGACGACGCCATCTCTGTCAAGTAGGGTGCGTACATTCCAAGTTCCGATTGATAAGGGAATATGGTTTGCTCTTTAAGCTTTACCTGTTTTTTCTTTATTTGTATGTCGACCGCAGTTTAGGGTACCCACCAACCGCGGCTAGCTGGTTAGGTAGTGATGGAGCAGATAATGTTTATGGCACCTTTTCTAGCCCCTTCCTCATGCTATGAAGGTGAGCAGTGTTTTCCTATAGAGGGCTGCTCAGTCGCTCAGGGGGCTGCCGAATCCCACTGCTGCTCCGGTCAGTAGAAGACGACCATATGGCCTGAGCCGCCTGTGTGCAGGTCTGCGATTACGGCTGCCAGCGTACCCACGCCTGCCGCTTCGCCGCTCGCCCATCGCCACAGGGATTGAAGGTGATATATGACGTTGGATGAAGAATGACTTGCGCAAGGACTTAATTAAAGTGAGGAAGAGTTGCGCAATTCGTCGACCTCACTCTCTCGCCTGAGTCCATCTGAGTCCAGTGGCAGGACAAGTCAAGACGACTGGAGACGAATACAGGTGCAGTGGATGACCAGGGCGCTCTACGTGCCTTGCTGTGCTCATTACGTTCCACACAGCTTTGCAGGTAAACGCCGTCTTGCCCATTGAATCAAGAATGATTTCTTCCGCGCAGTCTGCCTGATCTTGTCTTCACATGCTGGGTAGGCATACACTAGTTCACCGCTTGGTGTGACACCAAATCGGCTACCCGCGCCTGGTTTATCCAGCCTCTCACAGCTGTTACCCGGGGGGGGGGGGGGCGCTGTCGCATGCTGACAGCTACTAGGAGCCACAGGCGTGAGCTGAGTGTCAGGCTTGGACCAGTGGAGGATGGGTCCTGAAAAGGAAAAAATGCGGTGGGAACTGACATATTGTGGCATACCAAGAAACGTGAGAACAAACAAGTTGTCAAATGATGGGACAATACACAAACATACGAATCAATCTATAAACTTCAATGAAAAGAGGACCAACATCTTGGCCGTTAAGAAGGATGCTCATAACAGAGACATTGATAGCTATATTCCTGGTGCAAAACAGGTAATAATCATGTTCGGTCTCTGAACAGTAAACAGCAGAGTAGATAATCTTTCACGAAGACTCCAAAAGGTTCTGCCACCAATGTGCACGTGTGAATAAGCTACACAGACGAACAGATCCTTAAAAAAATTACACATGATGACTAAATTGCTGTATCATCTATGGTCACTCCATACGCACATTAGCGCACAGCTGTTTGGAAGCCATCACGAACTCCATATAAAAAGCTAAATGCATCCTAATAACATGACTCCTTGTGTACACATTATTAACCAGAAGCTGAAGAAACAAGAAGGAAATGAAATATAAGGTAAGAAATATATTCTTTAGACCAGTGGTTCTCAACATTTTTTGGCCCGTGCCCCTCTTCACCATATTTTCAGAATGTCATCCCTCGCTTCCTATCAAAAATTTGGCCCGTGTCCCCCCCCCCCCCCCCCTTTTCACCGTATTTTCAGAACGTCATTCCCCTCCTTTCATTTTTCCTATCTAAAACTCCCCCCACCCCTACACAGTATACGTAAAAATTTAAGGTAAATTTAATAGCACATACTAAAACAAATCTAGACATCCACATAAAACATGATTTTTGGGTCTACCGACTTTATAAAATGAATTTTAGAAGGATGAGACGTACTTAACTGTAAAGTATGAAGGGAAAAACAATATCAAGTAATCGGTTCTTGTATTAACGCGATCTTGAAATGGTCTTCATCCCCCTCCCCCCTCCCCCCCCCCCCCCCCCCCCCCCCGCTGGAAACCCTAATATTCCTGTCCAAGTCCATTTCGGTTCCACATTATTTACTCCATGCCTCTGTAAATTCTGTCTTTACTTATATTATATACACATTGCACCCACTCCCATAGGAATCTGGATACACCTTGTTTCGTCACCCAAATCGAGGTGTGGTACTGTACAACAAGTTTGTTAGCGTGAATTCACTAGTTTTTCGCCAAAACAACAAAGAAATGTCGCCGCTTTCCATGATTTAAGTTGCCTTTGGACCTATCAAGGGCATATTCAGTGGGTGGGGTAAAGATAAGACGGCAGGAAAATTTCATAACGATGCATTAGACAGTTTTCAAAATAATTGATCGTGAATGAAGGCATTCATTTCTCAACAGACTATGGTACCAAACTTTAAAACATTTAACTCAGCTTTAACTAAATGCCGCTGTACGGATGAGAAAAACTAAGAGTGACTAAAGCAATTACTAAACAAAAAGCCTTGTATTATGATTTGTTTATATTTGGTGTATGTTTACAGCATTAATTTTACATTTCTTTTTTATCGTTATTATCATTTACGTTGCCTGTGTCACATTGCCACCTTTCTTTTGTCCTGTATCATTGTGAATTACGTTGCCAATATCAAATTTCTGTCGGCTTCGTGGCTTAGAGGTTATGACTTTTCTCTGTAATCTTGTATACTCTCGTCGGTAACGTGATGACGGTGAGAATCAGCAGTGGTTAGAATCGCATCGGTAACTTAGGGGTATGTGAGCCGGCCGCTCAGAAAGCAATGGCAAACTACTGAGCGTAATCTTGCCAAGAAATCAACATATAGCTGAAAGATGCTGGTGTTGACAGCGATGTCCTGTAAAGGATATGCAAAAAAAAAAAAAAAATCAAATTTCTACCTGTCTATTGTCCTGTATCATTGCTATTTACGTTGCCCGTGTCAAATTTCCACTTGTCTATTGGTCTGTCATTATAATTTTCGTTGTCCGTATCAAATTTCCACTTTTCGATTCTCATGTATCATTGTAATTTACGCTGTCAGTGTCAAATTTCCACTTTTCTATTGTCCTGTATCATTGTTATTTACGGTGTCCGTGTCAAATGTCCACTTTTCTATGTCCTTCATCATTGTTATTTACTTTGTCCGTGTCAAATCTCCACTTTACTATTTTTCTGTATCACTGTTATTTACGTTGTCTGTGTCAAATATCCACTTTTCTATTATCCTGTATCATTGTTATTTACTTCGACGACCTTGATTTTCTATTTATCTAAAGCCGATTGATGTCAACATCTTTCAGTACTGTAACATTTTAAATTGTGTTTGCTGTTTATGTCTATCTCAGTGAATGCTTTTTATTGTTAAGTTTACTTAAGCAGAAGCAACCATTCTGTCAAATTGTCTCCGACATTCTGACATGATCAATAACCATTATTACAACACGATTTTAACCAGATAACACATGAAAAATACGCATTTATTCTGTTTGTCCTAACTAGCAGAAAAATAAATGCCCCTTATCATCATCATCATCATCATCATAATCATCATCATCATCATCATCATCATCATCATCATCATCATCATCATCATCATCATCATAATCATCATCATCAGAATCATCCTTAGGACGTTTGACTCTCACTGTTGTGGTGTTATCCCCCATCCCAGCTGGTCCATATAGAACAGCCAAAGATCCTGGTCAGCCCTCAAGGGAAGGCAGGGGCAGACCATGGGCATTCCCCGCCATCCAAGGAGGCTTCCATACTTGCAGAGCCGATACATAGCGCTCTGGTACTGGGCTCACCCAAGGAATCGTCACGTCCTGCACATGGCTGCTTAGCCTCACTTCCGTATATTGGGCCTTCCGTTCACCATAGGCTGTTCTTCCGGAAACCAGAAGTATGCAGTCTGCAGATGACATCCACACAGTGAGCTTTCGATTCGGACTTTCCATGTAATGGATTTGCTAGCCAAGCAATATTCCATTTCGTGCCACTAGGACACTTTTCCACCTTTTATGAAGCCCACACAGTGGGCTTTTGATTCGGACTTTCCACGTAATGGATTTGCTATCCAAGCAATATTCCATTTCGTGCCACTAGGACACTTTTCCACCTTTTATGGAGCCCACACAATGGGCTTTTGATTTGGACTTTCCACGTAGTGGATTTGCTATCCAAGCAATATTCCATTTCATGCCTCTGGGTCTTCATGCACCTTTAAATGTCAACCTGTATATAGTTAAAGTAATCTGCGGTCAACTTTAGCTTGTTGATATCTCCATAGAGCTTGTCCTCAAATGAAGCAGGTGTGGGCCAAAATATCTTTCTCTGTTCTGCATACGTTGGGCAATCCTGCAGCAAATGTTTTGCTGTCATTTTTCCAGTTCTACAATTACATTCATCGGTATCTCCTATCTTTAGTTTATTGAACAAGTGGTATTTCAGCCTGTTATGTCCTGTGCGGAGTCTGAAGATTGCTACTTGTTCTCTTCGGTCGAGTTTGTAATATGCATCATCCTTCTGATGGCCTGGATGCTCTGTTTCCCATTTGGTTCTATAAGTGCTTTTTATCAACCTCTTTGCCTCATTATAGGTTATGTCTATGTCAGGCTGTGGTAGTCGTCCGCCCTCTTTTGCCAGTCTGTCAGCCTCTTCGTTTCCAGGTATACTGCAATGTGATGGGATCCACTGTATTACAACTTTTTTGGATTTCTGACATAGACCATGGAGTGCTGCTCTTAGGTCAGTTAGTTCTGTGCTGTTATTGCTCTTCAGTATTGAGACAGCTGACTTTGCATCTGTGAAGATAGCTATTTGCTTCTCTTTATTTTCCTCCATCAGGAGCATTTCTGCTGCAGTTTTCAGAGCCTCTACCTCCGCTTTGAAGTTACTTGAAAATTTTCCAGTTGCCATTGAATGTTTTTTTTTCGCTCCATTTTTTAAATTTAGGAGAATTCCTCCTCCTCCATTCTCTATTGAATTTTTGGCTGATCCATCTGTATACGCATGGGTCCAATTCCTGCTTGGGTAATGTTCTTTTATGTAGTTTAGGGTTATTTCTCTTCTTTCGGTTTCATGCTGAGTGTTCTTTTTCTCAATACCAGGAATGTTTTCTATCATCTCAGGCAGTTGCTGCTGTCTCCAAGCTGGGAACTTGTGTGCATTGTGTATGGGCTTGACTGTTGATATGTTAAGAATAGGATCTGACCTAATCCTTCGTTTTGCAGTTTCTACAAAGTTGCTACGCTTCAGTCTTCCCTTTCCAAAACCATTAAATCTGTTGTACATAGGGTGGTCTGTCAATCTTCTAAATTTTTCTGCTTGTTGCTGGGCTCTGCTATCTCTTCTATCCTGCATTGGTTGTAAACAAGTGATCTTTTCTAATTCATTAATAGGCGTTGTCTTCAGGCTTCCAGTTATGATTCGCATTCCTTGATTTTGGACTCTACTTATTTTGTTAAAGTTTGACTTAGCTGCTGTTGCCCAAGCTGCAATGCCATATTCCAGTACTGGCCTCACCCGTCCAGTATATAACTTCTTGAGAACTTTCTCATCTGCTCCCCATGTTGTACCAGCAAGCTTTTTCATGATTGCCATTCTTTGCCTTGCTCTTGTTCGATTTTTCTCAACCTGTGTCTTCCATGTCAGGCGACGATCAAAGGTGACTCCTAGATAGTTTGGATTTTCTTCATGGCGCAATATTTTTCCATTCAATACCAGCTTAGGTTGCTGAGTTTTAGTTGAGAGGGAGAACACTGTGCATGTTGTTTTCTCCTCACTTATCTTCACTAGCCATGATTTTGACCAGTCCTCTAGCGCTAATAAGGCTTGCTGTATTCTGCTGTTAGCTGTACTAATATATTCTTCAGATGTCCATATGGCTAGGTCATCTGCAAAGGATGATGTGTGTACTCTGGCTGGAAAATTTTCCGTGATGTCGTTTATATATGCTAGGAATAATGTTGGTGAAAGAACTCCTCCTTGGGGGACACCTTGCTCCAACAGCATCATTTTGCTGGTTTGTCCTTGTACTTTTGTCCTGGCAGTTCTGTTCTCAAGGTAGTGGCTGATCCATTTGTACATTTTCCCGCAAACATGCATTTTTTGCAGTTTTACTTTCAGTCCTTCCTTCCATACTTTATCAAATGCTTTTTCTAAATCTATCCAGACTGCTAGTGTGTGCTTTTTCTCTTGGAAGGCATCCTCTATTTCCTGAGCTATATAGGTTATTTGATCTTCAGTAGATCTGTACTTTCTGAATCCTGCTTGGTGAGGTGTTAGGTTAACCCGGTCAACAAATGCCCTCAGAAGTCGGATGTGTCGGCCTAACGGCGCAAGAACGCAGCTCTGCTGTAAACAGGCACAACGCAATCACATCCGAAAAAAAACTCCGGATGAACGAAGAAGAAGAAGAAAAAGAAGAAGAATCATCCTCATCAGCATCATCATCATCATCATCATCATCATCATCATCATCATCATCATCATCATCATCAAGTGCCATGTCTCTCCAAAGATCTCGGTCTTTGGTGTTCTGGATCAACTATGCTGATGATATTCCTCCATGACACCGTCTTAATCCATTCAGCATCATTGCTGTTGGTCGGCCTCTGCATTGTCTTCTCATTGATTTTATTTTCAAGATGTTACGACGTTCTCTAATGCCTCTATTCTCATCACATGACCAAAGAAAGCTGTTTGTCTCTTTCTTATTGTTGTATATAATGTTCTAATGTCATTTGTCTCTTTCATGCAGTCATTGTTAGTTCCTGTGGCAGTTCAAGGAATTCGCAACATTCTTCTAAGGAACAACATCTCTGTGACTTCTAATTTCTTCTTAATTTGTTCATTTGCATTCAAAGACTCACTTCCATGTGTTGAGACCATGTGTTGCCCATGCAGCATGATCTCTCTCTCTCTCTCTCTCTCTCTCTCTCTCTCTCTCTCTCTCTCTCTCTCTCTCTCTCTCTCTCTCTCTCTCTCTCTCAGCCTGCCTATTTTACTCCAGAGGAAAGGTAACACCAATACGCCTGGAACAAGACAGACTACAGAAGCTGCCGGATCAGCAAAGCAATGCGCTATCTGTCCGCCCATCCGAGAATCCATCCTAGACCAGTTGCCGACCAAGGCTTAGGGCCAGGTCTGACCTGTCATGACATTTAGTCTTTAGGTTGCATTTCCTCACACTAGGTTCAGGCTTGTACGCTCCCACTTGCACTCCTCCGCCCGAAGCCATTGACACAATGTGGGGTGTCGGGTTAGGTGAGCGCCGTCCATCATTTGACGCTAACAGAAAGCTGGCATACGGTAGCTCAGTCATATCTGACTAAGACATATCATTCTACATTTTCATTATTATATTTACTCTAAATTCTCCGAGTAAACAGAATATATATTAAAGTATATTCTTCACAATTGGTTTTATTGGGTAATAGAAAAATATATCAAAATTAAAGTACAAAAGGCAAGTAGAGTGGTCACAACACTACGAATCTTATAAAAAGGAACATAAATTAAAAAAGAGGTAAGTTAGATGCATTACCTTTACAGAACATCGCAATCAGCCCAAGCATGTATTAGCTGTTTGTGATTATCTAGGCAATTTTACTTTCAGTAGCGTATTGCTGCTTTCCAAACGGTCGACGGTCATACCATTGTGAAAATCCACGCAAAGCGCCCTGTTGCTAGATCGCCTACGCCTGATTTCCAATCCGGTGTGTCGGGATTATGAAGCCACAGCCGCCTACTATACCGCACTTAGAATATGTGACCCTAACGTAAGATCAGCATTGCAATTTGCACTGGAAACATGGAAATACTTGTATTGACCGGTTAGTCATGCGTTGAAGTACACTTGTTCCTCCAGCGAGGTGTTTTTATCAATTAGAGGTGACAGATCCTTGTCGGAAACTAAGCTTCCAATTTTTATGTTGATTAATACGTCCTCTAGTCTCTCCTTATTTCTTCTACTTATTTTAGGGTCAAACTATATATGTCAATGTATTTATTATCAGAAACCCCGAGAACGATTAACACAATAATAAATAAACTACAAGTATTCATTACACAGCGTAATCGAAGGACTGAAACAGTATGACCAAATCACTCACGTAGAACTTACGGAGAGAACTAGACAGATTCCAGCGAACCCAGAGGCGAGGGAAAGACGTCGCTGGATAGGACACTCGATAAGAAAACCTGAACTAGTATAAGAAGAAGGTCCTCTCGCTGTACTAACGAAATAGAGGCAGACTTAAACTAGACACGCACAGAGAACTAGAAAGATATGAATAATATGGGTAGAACATGATGGCAGCTGGAGGAGACAGCAAAACTTGGGACTGCTTGGCGTGAGTTGTTTAAAGGATTATGTCCCAATAAGGGATAAAGAGTAGAACATGGTGAAGAAGGAGACGATGATGTAGAAGAAGGAAGAATCGACGATGATGAAAAGGAGGAGGAAGAAGAGGAGAAGAAGAAGGAGACGAAGAAGGAGACGAAGAAGGAGACGAAGAAGCAGAGGAAGCAGAAGAAGAAGCAGTAGCAGAAGAAGCAGAGGAAGAAGAAGAAGAAGAAGAAGAAGAAGAAGAAGAAGAAGAAGAAGAAGAAGAAGAAGAAGAAGAAGAAGAAGAAGAAGAAGAAGAAGAAGAAGAAGAAGAAGAAGAAGAAGAAGAAGAAGAAGAAGAAGAAGAAGAAGAAGAAGAAGAAGAAGAAGAAGAAGAAGAAGAAGAAGAAGAAGAAGAAGAAGAAGAAGAAGAAGAAGAAGAAGAAGAAGAAGAAGAAGAAGAAGAAGACGAGGAATAACAACAATAACAAAAACATGAAAAAGAGCTAGAGACAGAAAATATACTAATGGCCACATATTTGTGGATAACACTTTAATTAATTTACAGTAATATTGATTTACAACTTGCAAATTGTAAAACAAATTAACTGAGACAACATGAAAATTAAATTTCTTCAGAACGTGCTTATTAAGCCTTCGATTAAAAACTGCTAATTACGTAACAGAAAATAAAACTACGGAATTAAGTTAACTGCGCTGCTTGCAGTTTCCAAGTTGAGGTAATTCAGTTCATATTTTTTAATAGCTGTGAAAAAAAGAAAGGAAAAAAGAAAGTCATCTACTGTCTTTAGTACCTTGCGGTGTTGGACGGGGATATGAGGAACTAAGGTCATCTGACTAGTGCAGTCGCCATGAAATGTGCAGGTTTGGGTTTTTCTTATTGCCAAAAAAAAAAAAAATAAATCCACACCTTACCGAGGATTTGAATCCGGGTCTCCCAAAAGAAAACACGACATTCTAGCCAGTCGGCCAGCCACTTTATTCAAAGTGACGAAGTGGTTAAGCTGTCGAACCTCGCGTTCTGTTGTGGAGGGTTCGTTTTCTGACGGCGTCTTTGAGACCAATACTGTAGTTTTTCAGGGGATCTTTGGGTGTCATCGAAGGAGCCAAGGGTCCATTGCTTTGTGCGATCCTCTCTGCAGGAGGCCTTCCATTATGCGGGGAGTGACCGAGCTAGACAGGGTAAACGCCAATGCAGCTAAGGCGATCCTCCAAAGCAGGCGTCGGCAACCTACGGCACGCTGGCCAATCGTGGCCCTTGGAATGATAATCTACTGCATGCTGAGAGAATTCAAATACAGTGTAGGATCTTATTTCACACAGATGTAACTCAATATTTTTCACACACATCATAGAGATGTTGCCTAGAACATGTTCATTCAGAAGCCTGTGGTGAGCTGAACGTGACCAAATGAGCGCTTAATTAAACAATTAACCAAGGTGGAGCAAGGACAAGTATCCAATTAATTGATTAATGAGTAGGCTCATTGGTAATCAATGTTAATAGCGTATTTACGATTAATTCATTTGTTTTGATTTTCAAACTATGTGACTCTCTGTCTTAACAAACTGTAAACATGGCAGTTTTATGATTAACTGAGTGTTTATAAATAATAGCAATTTTATAATTAATGACAATTTTGTAATTCAGTTTCAAAATAATGCGTTCAGAACTAAAATTTTGCAAAATATAATATTTGTATTTGTTCCTATTTATGTTAAAGTATTGAGTTTTCCACACAGAATAAAATAGTTATTTTATATATCTGGAAATTGTTGATACAAGATAACATTAATTTGATTACTGTGTCCTTGTACATAGAAATGTAGGGGACTTGGGGCTTGCACGTTGGTGACTTTGCTACATTGCCTCGGCACAACACTACAGATTGCCTTCTCCTGCTCTAGGCTTGTCTTTTACTATTGGAACCCTGACGTCTTGATAGACGATAGTTTGTTACAATTTGCTGCAAAAACAAAGCATTATAACCTCACTATAGCACACATTCATTCATTCATTCATTCATTCATTCATTCATTCATTCATTCATTCGTTCGTTCGTTCATTCATTCATTCATTCATTCAATCATTCATTCATTCATTCATTCGTTCATTCGTTCATTCATTCATTAATTCAGTGGCATGTACTTTACAGAACCTCGTACCCTTAACAAACTTCCGGAAAACCTCTCGATCATAAGCAAGAAGTCCCGCGTCCGATACATCCATCTGTAGATCATCCGCCACATCCTGCACCCATCTTCTCTTTGGTCTTCCTCTTCCTCTCTTCCCAGGCATATACCTCTCCATTATTGTTCTCTCCGAACTTTCGTGACGTTTCAAGTTACCAAAATATTTCAATTTTCTTTGTTTTATCGTCTTTAATAGCCAACCTTCTTCAATATTCAGCTCTTGAAGTATGGATGCATTTGTTCTTTACCCAAGATATTTTTAGAACTCGTCTATAACATTTATATTCAAAGCGTTTATGCGCAGTTCAGCTTGTTTAGTAAGTGTCCATTTCTCACAGGTGTATGTTGCAATGGGAAAGATGCATGCTCTTAAAAACTAATTTTTGTAGTTCTGTCTGTCCCACTCCATAATTTATTCAGTTGTTTTAATCTGTGAAGAGCAATTGATAGTCGTCGTTTAATTTCTTTCATTGTGTCATCGTTGTTGGTAATCAATGACCCAAGATATTCAAAATTCTCCACCACCTCCAATTTTTCCTCATTAACACATATTTCTTTCTCCATAGTAATTTTATCTGTATGCATTATCTTTGTTTTTGCTATGATAAGATATAATTTGTGATGTTCATTATTCAATTGGGTTGAGGCTATTAGTATACCACACAGCCTTGGCTAAATGGTAGAGACCATGTTTTGCCCATGCAGCATGATCCCTCTCTCGGTGGGCCTAGTTTGCTCCCGAGGAAAGGTAACACCAATACTTCTAGAACAAGACAAGCTGTAGAAACGACCGGATCAGCAAGGCAATGCTCTAACTATCCGCCTGTCGAAACTTCGATCCTAGACCAGTTTCCGACCAAGGCTTAGGGCCTGGTCTGCCCTGCCATGACATTTTAGTCTTAGGTTGCATTTTCCAGCACAAAGATAAGGTTTATACACTCGCAATTAAAATCACAAAGCCCGAAGCCGTTGGCATACTCAACTTTACTTGTTACTTTATTGTTTAAAACGTATAAAGATGTGAAAATTAGTCCCAATCCAACACCCATAGGAGTGATACTGTTAGCTGGTCAATCGGCGATACGGCTTAGGTGCGTTGGTATAGATGATTTTGGCCTCGGTCGTTCAGTGACAAACTACTGAATGCAACAATTACCTATAAAATCACAAACAGACGTAGAGGTATTTCCAAGGCACCATGGCCAGGTTATATACAGGCCAAGACCTACTAACACTTCCTAGTCGTGCGTCCTTGGCAACAGGTCTCTTCGGGTTTCTGGCTAACGTAATAGGATCGCTGATTCTTCCGAAGTCGGAGAGTATCTGCCTGCACGGCAAGGAACCACCAGCCTGCACACCAATAAGCTAGACATGGGACAACGGATACTCACGCAAACCTCAGTCCGGTATGACATCACACTGATGTAGGACAACAGGATGTCTTCATCCGACATACAGGACCTCGTGCTGGAGTTCACAGCCAGCGAATGCAAGCAAGCAAACAAGCAGCCAAAATATGCTGGGGGTTGATTGCGACGTCATGTAAAGGTCATGCTACTAAATTTTAACTTAACATCTTTTACCAGTGGGGTTGAGAAAGGGTACTATTTTAGAAAACTTCATAGAACCTATCCTATTGAATGACGGTGAATCGTGGAAATTAAGCAGATCAGTAAGAAAACTACCCGGAGGTAAAGAATCACTACGGACAGACAACAGGAGCAGTGAAATAAACTAACTCGATGGTGACAAATTATTTCTGCACGAAAATTCGACAATCAACATTATTTTCTCCTGCCATGAGCAAAGAGGGGGGATGATAAACTGCAGTCGGTGGAAGGTGTTGACACGGGGTAAACGAAATAAAAGCCGCCTCCATGGCGACGGAAAGCGGACGCAATTCGTAATGCCGCATACCGCGTTCGAAACACAGCTGCTGGCGATTTGGACGCAGACAGCTTTGTGTTAGTTGTCATACAATGGTATGAGTGCCGATCGCACAGAAAGCAATGGCAAACTACTGAACGTAAACTTACCCAGGAATTACAGACAGCCAATACATACTGGAGTTGACTGCTACGTTCTGTAAAGGATATTTAACGAAAAGAAGTAAACAGGAGACCCCTTTCCTCGCGTTGAGGACAGTGGATATATGGTGCCACCTCCAAATTGTCATAGCCCAAGCAGAAAGTGGTTGGTCATATGGTCATTATTACACAGATCAGCTTCTAAGGATGTGTCCTGTTACTCAATCTAACGCTAGGTCGACATCGA
Source organism: Cepaea nemoralis (assembly GCA_014155875.1). Classification (NCBI taxonomy): domain Eukaryota; kingdom Metazoa; phylum Mollusca; class Gastropoda; order Stylommatophora; family Helicidae; genus Cepaea; species Cepaea nemoralis. Next base: position 52,191 of record JACEFZ010022702.1, on the reverse strand, counting down.
GGAGAAATCAGGGATGGCGTAGTGCCTAGACACTGGCCTGTCGTACTCCCGTTGGAGTGGATGCGACATTTTACACATTGACCTAGGCTCTCAGGTGGGACCAGGTTAAAATGAGTACCAGGAAATGATTTGGAAAGTAAAAGCCGCCGTTGTGACACAGACCACATTACACGTGAGTACCGATAGGTCTAATGACATTTTTGTCTAGCACCATATACCCAAATGCGCCTTACGAAGTGTAACAAGGACCGCTACTTACATTTTGATCCGGAAGCTTAGGTACGGGGTTCGAACACATGACAACCACGACGGCTGGCAAAAGTGATATCTACGATACCACCTCGGCTCTCGTCACTACAGTCCTCTAATTAACTATCAGAATATTTTGTTGCGAAACGCACCTTTTGCTTTAGTGCAAAGGGTGAATCACCGAACAAACAAACAAAACAACCGGAAGTAGAATCCGTAACCTTTACTAGAACACGATCACGTGTAGCAAGATGGACGTTGTGGCTAAAGCCTTCGTCAGCACACACACAACAAGCACAAACCGACACTACTACATGAAAAACTATACATGAAATTACATATATAGCTACCCATCTTGTCATGTAATATACAAGTAAATGGGAATATTCTTCAACAAGTGAATCGGTACAATTATCTCGGATTTGTCATAACATCTGATGGGAGATGCTTTAAAGAGATTAGAACAAGAATCACCATGACGAAAGTAGCCTTTAGCAAGATGAAAAACATACTGACCAATAAAAAGATGCCAATTTAAACGAGAAAAAGAGTGTTTAGGGGATACATAGAGGGTGTTCTTTTGTATGGATGTTAAACTTGGACAATGAGAAGTCAAGCTGAAAAACATCTGATGGCTGCAAAAATGTGGTTTCTGAGTAAAATGAATAGCATGGACAGAAAAAAAACCCAATGACCAAGTACTACAGGAGACAAATGACAATCGTAAATTGATTAGAGCAATTAGACGTAGACAGTCACACTTTTTTGGACATGTTATGAGAAGAAATGGATTGGAGAACTTAGTGACAACTGGAAACAGACCAAGAGAAAGACCGATAGGAAAATACCTTGATGGCTTGGCCACACGGTATGGACGAGACAGAAATACTGAGATGATCCACGACTCTGATGATCGAGTGAAATGGCGAGTCATGACCGCTCACGCTTTCCGGCTATGGTACATGATTGATTGATCGATCTTGTTGGGGACTAGATATTATAGTACAAACAGGCTACAAAGGTGGAATAATTCCGTTTAGTAAAATAGGCGTAATATAATACATTTCCGGTATAATTGTTTTTTCCTGTTTGCTCACTTTCAACTCAAGCGTAATCCACTTAGGTGATATTACTTCATGTGCACTAGATTGCTTGTTTGCGTGTGAATTAACTTTCCCTACTTCCAGTGTCCCTCGCCATCAGGCGAGGTACTTGTAATTTACGGAGCACGTATGGAAATATCCCGAGGGCTATGATTTCTGTTCTTGACTTAGCTCTTAATCTACGACATCCAGGCCAACAGGCAAGTGCCGCGCCACTACGCCACAATTGCTCCAAGGAGACGCCATCAGTGTCACAAATATCAATCACAAAAATGTCACAGTGACGCACATGACGCAAAAACACGTACAACGTTCTGAGTAATAATTTCAACATTCTCGTAATTGAGAATTTTCATTCCCGTGATAATAATAATAAAAATTATATATATCATTGGCACCTTGCCGTCTCGACAGACGATAGTTTGTGCTTCGAAAAGGCATAATACCTTTTACCCATGGCGGTAGCGAATGTGACTGGTAAGACCAATTCGCGCTGTAAATGTTCGTTCACAGTGGGTGCATGTGAACATCTTACATCATGCACCATCTTACGTCTCACACGCTCGGTGTGTGACTTATCTGCAATAATTTTCTCCTTTGTCTTTATTCCATTTCTGATGTTTGCCCTCCATGCAACACGTTCAGCGGCGACTTGCTCCCAATGTGCATTATCAATGCCTGTATCAATCATGTCCCGCTTACACACATCTTTGTATAGTGAGTAGAGGCCGACCCTGAGATCTTGTACCCATCTGTAATTCATCAAAAAAGATGTCCTTTGGTATTCTACCATCATCCATCCTCCTAACATGTCCTATCCATCTAAGTCTACGAAGACTGAGCATGGAATAAATTGTCACACAACCTGATCTTTCCAATACTTCAGTATTTGTGATTTTGTCTTGCAACTTAATACCAAGAATTCTTCGCAGACACCGCATATGAAAGCTGTTTAAACGTTTCTCTTGGTGTGAGTAAGTTGTCCAGGTTTCACTGCCATAAAGAAGAGTACTAAGGACACAGGCTTGATAGACAAGGACTTTTGTTTTGACAGTAATCTTCCTGTTCTCCCAGACTCTTTTTCTTAACTTGTTCATTGTTGTTTCTGCCTTACCAATCCGGATGTTGATTTCCTGATCTAGGGATAATTTGCTATTCACCACTGATCCTAGATATGTAAAATGGTTTACCATCTCTAGTTCTACGTCTAATTTCGCTAATCAGTTTAGGTTTTCATTTGCATCGTGTAGGAGTCGCAATTTGTTTTTCTGTCTCTCCATTGGTATACTCACGTTTTGTGTTAAAGAAGCATAAAAGAACCAAGAAAAGCTTTCATAGCACTGAGGAAATTTGTGGAAAGTGAATAGAAATTAAAACTAGTACCAAACTTTAGAACATTTAACTCAACTTTAATTAAATACCGCAGTACGGATGAGAAAAACTAAGAGTGACTAAAGCAATTACTAAACAAAAAGCCTTGTATTATGAATTAGTTTATATTTGGTGTATAATTACAGTATTAATTTTACATTTCCCTTTTATCTTTATTATTATTTACATTGTCCGTGTCAGAATTCCACCCTTCTATTATCTATCTTCTAAGCATCATTTCTATTAGTCTGCCTCTGCCTATCTTCTCATTGATTTTATTTTCAAGATGTTACGACGTTCTCTGATGCCTCTCTTCTCATCACATGACCAAAGAAAGCTGTTTGTCTCTTTCTTATTGTTGTATATAATGTTCTACTGTCATTATAGTCTCTTTCAGGCAGTCATTGTTAGTTTCTTTGGCAGTTCGAGGAATTTGAAACATTCCTCTAAGGAACAACATATCTTTTGCTTCTAATTTCTTCTTAATTTGTTCATTTACATTCCACGATTCACTGCCATGCAGCAAAACAGGTTCTGCATAGCATTTAAGCACTCTGTTTCTTACATTCAATGCAAGTAACATTTAGCATAAGATACTTTTCATTTTCTGAAATGCAGCTTTTCGTTGCCCTATTCTGTTCTTAATCTATGTTGTGCATCTTCCATCATACGTTATAAATGCCCTCAGGCATTTAAAATTATCCACTTGGTTAAGAAGTTTCCCTTCTATTTCCATTTCACATTTGGGCGTCTCCTTTTTATTTGAAATCACCATTGTTACTGTTTTCTTGATATTCAAGGAGAGTCCTTTCTTTGCACTCTCTGTTACTACACTGTCCAACAATTGGTGTAGGTCTATTGCATTATCCGCCACCAATACTGTGTCATCTGAATAGCGTATATTATTTATATTATAACCTCCGACATTATATAGTCTTATATAGTCATTATATAGTATTCCTGACATCTGTTTAATCTCTCTCATTATTCCAGTAACTTTTCTTTATTATTCTGAGATCTTTCCCATCAATGTTGATATCTTCTAGCAAATGTTATCAGTGTATAGTGTTTTATTTGGGATAATCTATGAAGCACAACAAATGTCTTTCTGTGTCTCTATTGGTATTTCTATTAGTGTCCATAATGGATATATTGCATTGTTTGTACCCTTTCCTTCCACAAATCCATACTGTTCTAAACCAATTTCCTTTTTATTATCTTTCTTGTTCTTCTCATTGTAATTCTGAGTAAAATCTTAGTGACATGGTTTATACGAAAATCTTCGCATTCAATTGCTCCTGGTATTGTTAGCATAGCTATAAATACAGATTTCAGCATCAATCAATCAATCAATCATGTGCCATGCCGGAAAGCGTGGGCGGTCATGACTCGCAATTCCACTCGATCACCAGAGTCGTGGATCAGCTCAGTGTTCCTGTCCCATCCATGCCATGTGGCCAAGCCATCCATGTATTTTCCTCTCGGTCTTCCTCTTGGTCTGTTCCCTTTGATCTTGCCAGTTGTCAGTAAATTCTCCAATCCATTTCTTCTCATAACATGTCCAAAAAATGTTGACTGTCTACGTCTAATTTCTCTAATCAATTTACGATTTTCATTTGTCTCCTGTAGTAGTACTTGGTCATTGGTTTTTCTGTCTGTCCATGGTATTCTTTGCATTTTCCTCAGAAAGCACATTTCTACAGCCATCAGATGTTTTTCAGCTTGACTGCACATTGTCCAAGTTTCACATCCATACAAAAGAACAGGCTCTATGTATCACCTCAACACTCTTTTTCTCGTTTCAATTGACATCTTTTTATTGGTCAGAATGCTTTTCATCTTGCTAAAGGCTACTTTCGCCATGGCGATTCTTGTTCTAATCTCTTCAAGGCATCTCCCATCACATGTTATGACTGTTCCGAGATCATTGTATCCATTCACTTGTTGAAGAATATTCCCATTTACTTGTATATTACATTGTGGTACTTAGTTCTTCCTATTGACGACCATAATCTGTGTTTGTTTTTTTTACAATTTAATTCTAACCCCAGCTGCTCACAATGTACAACAACCGCATCTACTAATTGTTGCAGATCCTGCGAATTGTCTGCAATCAATACTGTATCATCTGCTTATCTAATGTTATTGATGTTTCGTCTTCCAATGCTGATTCCATTTATATCTTCTACATTTCTGAAAATAGTTTCACTGTACAGGGTAAAAGATCTGGAGACATTACACATCCCTGCCTAACACATCTCTTAATAGGCTGATATTGTCCCACTTCATTATCAATCCTTATGGCAGCTTGTTGTTTCCAATATATATTTTTATAAGTCTAATGTCTTTCCCATCAATTTGTAGATCTGCAAGCATATCCACCATGTTGACATGTCTAACTCTATCAAAAGCTTTTGTATAGTCATTAAAGCAAAGATGTATATCCTTGTTTACTTCTATAGCACGTTAAATAACTGTTCCCAGCATATACACAGCATTTACTGTACCATTTCCTTCTACAAACCCGCATTGTGTTTCTCCTATTTCAGGTTTTATCTTCTTCCTCACTCTTTGCATGATTATTCTTAGCAAAATTTTTGTGATGTGACTCATTATACTAATTGTTCTATGTTGATCACATTCCAAGGCTCCGGATTTCTTTGGGATTGCAATAAATACAGAGTTACATAATTCAGAAGGTATATCTCCAGTATCATATAATGTGTTCAGCAGTCTGGTGACTTGCTCTAGTCCAAATTCTTCTAAAGCTTTAATCATTTCTGTTGTGATGTTATCTGCACCGGGGCCTTGACTGCTTTCATATGCTTAAGATCATTTCGAACCTCCATCTTCAAAATTGGCGGCCCTTCATGATTAAATCTAATATCATACTGTTCATCTCTGTTATCCCCATAAAGGTTTTTCACATAATCTGTCCATACATGTAGAATCTGATCTTTTTCTATTATGGCTTTGCGATCTTTAGTTTTTAGACAACTTGTTGATGTACTTGTTCTTTTATTAGTAAGTTCCTGAATTCTTTTGTGCACTAATTTTGTATTTTGACTGTTGTGTTGTTTTTCAATTTCTAAGCACTTTTCCTCAAGCCATGCTTCTTTTCTTCTCCTTACATAATATTATGACTTGTCTGTGAATTTCTTCATATTTGGCAGAATTATTTTTGTTGAATCTTCTTGTTTCCATTAGGTGTAAAATTTCTTGTCATCCATTTCTTACGACCCACTTTCTTTAATTTTGGAATAGTTGATTCTGTAGCCAAACTGATTGAATTCTTCAACATTTCCCATTGATCATCCACATCCTGGAATAGGATCTCTAGATCAGACAATATATCAAATCTGTTCTGTACTTCTATGTTGAATTTGTTTTGTATTTCCTTGTCATTACTCAATGTACACAAATCTTATTTAGTGTTTCCTTTTATATATTTGACTTTCTTCAACTTTATCCTCAATGTTCCTGTAAGTAATCTGTGGTCACTATAACAATCAGCACTGGGAACTGTTTTTGCTATTGTTAACGCGTTTCTAAATCTTCTGCTAATCAGAATATAGTCAGTCTGGTTTCTAATCCTGTTATCAGGACTCCTCCATGTCCATAATCTTCTAGGGTGTTGCTTAAACCAGGTGTTTCCTACAATCATTTCCTATTCTTTTGCCCACTCCACGAATTTGTATCCTCTTTCATTTCTCTCTCCTAAACCATAGTTTCCTAGTGTGTATCTATCACCCTGACTTCCTACTTTTGCATTGAAGTCCCCTAATATGATGTTTATTTCTGAATTTTTACATTGCTTTGAGGCAGACTCTATGTCATTATAAAATTCCTCTACACTATCTTCACCAGTTTCTCCTGTTGGGGCATGTACTTGAATAACATTTATGTAAAACTTAAAAGGTCTGCCACTTAATTTAACTAGAAGAACTCTGTCCGACAAGGCCCAATATCCTTGAACAGAGTTTGATGTTTTCCGGTCCAAAATAATTGCCACTCTCCATTGTCGATCTTAACCTCCAGAATAAATAATCTTAAAATCTTCATCTATCTTGATGCCTGCTCCTAATTGACATATGCCTGGGTCATTGACAGTAAGGTGAGTGACCTGACTACGAGAAAAACAATCAACCCTGAGAAATAATGGGGCGGGTGTGAGTGGAAGACCCCAGGGTGGATGGAGAGAAAGACAGTTTTAGGCTGGGGTGTAATGTTGTTGGGAGCCCAGGGAGGGGCTACAAAGCAGGGTTAAAAGACAGTGGAAAACTTTGACTTGGCAGTGGAAGCTGAGACCGACTGAGGTTCGGTTTGTGTGAAGTCTAGGGACTTCAATCAGTTGATGTTTTAGCGCCGAGCAGATCGGTGGGCTAACACGTGGGAGATTAGACTGACTGCGGTCAGATCTTTGTTGTGTTGTTCCCCCAGTTGTGAAGATAGGCTTGAAACCCAGTGGGGGTTGGATAGTTAATGGAGGCCTGAACCCAGAGTGGGGTTATAGTTAGTGGAGACTAGACCCATGTGTGTGGGTGTATTGTGTGAGGTCCAGCTGTGGATAGGAGCTGGATTACCTGTCTTGTGAATTTGAGATTCATCAGGCCGTGAGAAGACAGTGATGTGTGCTGGTTAAATTGTGAGGAGGATATTTATATTCTATGGATTATATTGTGTCTGGATATATAAGGATGTTCCGTTTGTCCGTGTTCTTTCTGTATTAATGACTGATGGACGTGTATTACTGGGGTGAGTTGCATTGTGAGACAGTTAGATAGCTCAATTGACACATCAGGAGCATCGTTACCTAGACAACGACCATCTCACGCACTTATCATAAAGAACATCGTGAGACTAACCATCTCGTTTCGCACGTCCCTAAAATATTGATTGTTTCTCTTTCCAGTTCTTGTTTTATGTTCTCTAATTTGTCGTCGTCGTTTAACGTGCTAAAATTCCATGTTGCTAATTTTAACGTCTCTGTCCTTGTCTTGCGATGATCAGTCTTTAGGCGAATCATAATGTACTAGGCACTTATAAAGAGGTTGTTTGCCGTTGCTTTCCTCTATGGCAGTGACCATACTGGCCAGATGACCGCAACCATTGTCTATCGAAAGAGATCCTCTGCCTGCCGTCGCGAAACTTTAGACCATAACTAACAAACATCTGTCGGCTGCCCTCAAAGTTTCATCCACCACCTGCCTCCCGTGGCTTCTTTTGAACCTTACAATAAACGAATACGAAATGACACTACATAATCCACAGGAAAACACTAAACAGCTTAAAACACTAAACAGCGTAAAACACTACACAGCGTCTCCAAAAGAATAAACGCGTCACGTCGTTGCCATTCAGCATATCACATGGTAAATATCCACTGCTGTAAATATCATTCCTGACTGGCACCTTGCCGTCTTGACAGACGATAGTTTGTAAAATGAAGTTATACCTCTCCAAAACAGAAAGCCTGGGCTGAATTTTGAGACCATGTGTTGCCCATGCAGCATGATCTCTCTCTCTCTCAGCCTGCCTAGTTTACTCCAGAGGAAAGTTAACACCAATACGTTTGGAACAAGACAAGCTACAGAAGCTGCCGGTTCAGCAAAGCAATCCGCTAACTGTCCGCCTATCCGACCTTCCATCCTAGACCAATTGCCGACCAAAGCTTAGGCTCTGGTTTGCCTTGTCGTGACATTTAGTCTTTAGTTTGCATTTCCTCGTACAAGGGTCAGGCTTGTACACTCGCAATTGCACTCCTCCGCGCGAAGCCATTGACACAATGTGAGATGTCGAGTTTGGTGAGCGCCGCGCAACATTTGACGCTAACAGAAAGCTGTCATACGGTAGCTCAGTCATATCTTACTAAGACATATCATTCTACATTTTCGTTATTATATTTACTCAAAATTTTCCGAGTAAACAGAATGTATGATATATATTATATATTATATTAACGTACACTCATCACAATTTGTTTTATTGAGTAATAGAAAATATATTACAATTAAAGTACAAAAGGCAAGTAGAGTGGTCACAACACTACGAATCTTATAAAAAGGAACATAAATTAAAAAGAGGTAAGTTAGATGCATTAACTTTATAGAACATCGTAATCAGCCCAATCATGTATTAGCTGTTTGTGATTATCTCGGCAATTTTACGTTCAGTAGCGTATTACTGCTTTCCAAACGGACGGTGATCATTGTGAAAATCAAAGCAAAGCGATCTGCTGCTAGATCGCCGACGCCTGATTTCCAATCCGGTGTGTCGGGATTATGAAGCCACAGCCGCCTACTAAACCACACTTAGAATATGTGACCCTAACGTAAGATCAGCATTGCAGTTTGCGCTGGAAACATGGAAATACTTGTATTGCCCAGTTAGTCATGCGTTGAAGTACACTTGTTCCTCCAGCGAGGTTGTTTTGTCAATTAGAGGTGACAGGTTAAAATCCTTGACGGAAAATAAGCTTCCAATTTTCATGTTGATTAATACGTCCTCTAGTCTCTCCTTCTTTCTTCTACGTTTTTAGGGTCAAACAATATATGTGAATGTATTTATTATCAAAAACACCGAGAACGAGTAACACAATAATAGTGTCTGCGTAATCGAAGGACTGAAACAGTATGACCAAATCACTCACGTAGAACTTACGGAGAGAACTAGCGAACCCAGAGGCGAGGGAAAGACGTTGTCGCTGGATAGGACACTCGATAAGAAAACCTGAACTAGTATAAGAAGACAGTCCTCTCGCTGAACGAACGAAATAGGAGGGGCAGACTTAAACTAGACACGCACAAGAGAACTAGAAAGATATGAATAATATGGGTAGAACATGATGGCAGCTGGAGGAGACAGCAAAACTTGGGACTGCTTGGCGTGAGTTGTTTAAAGGATTATGTCCCAATAGGGGATAAAGAGTAGAACATGGGGAAGAAGGAGACGATGATGTAGAAGAAGGAAGAAACGACGATGATGAAAAGGAGGAGGAAGAAGAGAAGAAGAAGAAGGAGACGACGATGAAAGGAGAAGAAGAGGAGGAGGAATAGGAGAAGAAGAGGAGACGAAGAAGGAGACGATGATGAAGATGAAAAGAAGAAGCTGGGGAAGCAGAAGAAGAAGCAGTAGCAGAAGAAGAAGAAGAAGAAGAAGAAGAAGAAGAAGAAGAAGAAGAAGAAGAAGAGGAAGAAGAAGAAGAAGAAGAAGAAGAAGAAGAAGAAGAAGAAGAAGAAGAAGAAGAAGAAGACGAGGAATAACAACAATAACAAAAACATGAAAAAGAGCTAGAGACAGGAAATATACTAATGGCCACATATTTGTGGATAACACTTTAATTAATTTACAGTAATATCGATTTACAACTTGCAAATTGCAAAACAAATTAACTGAGACAACATGAAAATTAAATTTCTTCAGAGCGTGCTTATTAAGCCTTCGATTAAAAACTGCTAATTACGTAACAGAAAATAAAACTACGGAATTAAGTTAACTGCGCTGCTTGCAGTTTCCAAGTTGAGGTAATTCAGTTCATATTTTTTAATAGCTGTGAAAAAAAGAAAGGAAAAAAGAAAGTCATCTACTGTCTTTAGTACCTTGCGGTGTTGGTCGGGGATATAAGGAACTAAGGTCGTCTGACTAGTGCAGTCGCCATGAAATGTGCAGGTTATGGTTTTTCCCACTAATGATACACACCATAGTGGAAGTAAACAAAGCCACTCAGCAACTTTCAAGTGGAAAGGCGCCTGATCCTGACTCCATCCCAGCAGAGATATACAAGGCAGGTGGGCCGGTCCTAATAGACCAGCTTCACCAAGTCTTTCCAAACATATGGGTGAACGAGACCATGCCACAAGATTTCAAGGACGCGTCAATAGTCCACCTTTACAAACGTAAAGGTAAAGAAAACCGCCAATCCTGTGACAACCACCGAGGCATCTCCTTGCTCTCAATTGCAGGGAAGATACTCGCCAGAATTCTTCTCAATCGCCTCACAGCCCATCTCGATCAAGGTCTTCTTCCCGAGAGCCAGAGTGGCTTCAGAAAAGAACGTGGAACTGTTGACATGATTTTAGCTGCAAGGCAGCTGCAAGAGAAATGTCAGGAACAGAACTGGGAAATGTTCTCCACTTTCATTGACCTTACCATTGCTTTTGATACAGTCAGCAGAGAAGGACCGTGGAAGATTATGACGAAATATGGCTGTCCACAAAAGTTTGTCCAAATAGTGCGGCTATTTCATGATGGTGTGCAGGCAAGAGTACAGGAAAATGGTGAACTTCTGAGCTCTTTCCTGTCACCAATGGAGTGAAGCAAGGATGTGTCCTGGCACCAATACTGTTCAGCCTTATGTTTTCAGCTACGCTGACGAATGCCTTCGAGAACAGTGATATTGGAATAGACATCAAGTACCGTATGGATGGAAAGTTGTTCAATCTCAGTAGACTGAAAGCCAAAACCAAAACTAATAGCGACACCGTCAGAGAACTGATGTTTGCTGATGATTGCGCTCTATATGCCAACTCAGAGGCAGACATGCAACACAATGTTTCAGCTTTCTCATATGCCTGTGCCAACTTTGGGCTCAATATCAACTTGAAGAAGACTGTAGTTATTAACCAGCCAGCTCCAGGAAATAATCACACCGTGCTGAATATCAAGGTGAACGGTCATAGACTAAGTGTTGTGGACAAATTCAACTATCTTGGCAGCACTGTGTCACAAGCTGTCATAATTGATGACGAAGTGAATGCAAGAATCTCCAAGGCCAGCGCGGCCTTTGGCAGACTGCACAAGAATGTATGGGATAGAATTGGAATAAGCCTACAGACAAAGCTGAAAGTCTACAAAGCCGTTGTATTATCCACACTGCTATATGCTTGTGAAACATGGACTGTTTACCAGCGACATGCTAGGAAATTAAACCACTTCCACACAGTCTGCCTTAGGAATCCATTGAAGATTAAATAGCAAGACAAAATCCCAGACACTGAATTTCTAGAAAGAGCATCCATGCCCTGTATCCACACTCTACTAATGAAGAATCAGATTCGCTGGGCTGGTCACTTAACTCGTATGCCAGATCACAGGCTCCCTAAACAAATTTTTTACGGCGAGCTGCGTTGTCGTAAACGCACCCAAGGAGGCCAGAGGAAACGTTTTAAAGACATACTGAAAGTCTCACTTAAAGCTTTTGGAATTCATCCTGACACCTCGGAGACTGCAGCTAAAGACCGTAATCATGGCGTACATCATTACATAAGGGTGCAGTCACTTGTGAAGCAACCAGGACTGCAAGAGCTGTGAAGAAAAGGCTGGACAGAAAAAAACCAGTGCAGGAGATTCTCCTAGTGGAACTTCAAGCATTCTTTGCCCGCATTGTCAAAGAACATTTCGAGCCAAAATAGGCCTAATCATCCATCTTAGAACTCACGGTTCCATACTTTCAACCCTACTGGATGAAATGAGTGGTCATCGTCATTCTTGATGGACAAACAACAAACATATATATATATATATAAACATATATATATATATATATATATATATATATATATATATATATATATATATATATATATATATATATATATATATATATATATATGTGGATGGACAAACATACATATATATATATTTATCATCTCACAGGTGTTGATTTTGGTTAAGTGTGATTTGGATAATGTCCAAGTTTGACATTGTAGCATAGGGTTGGTGTTAATATGCTATTTTTTCTCTGTCGTTTTGCGGAGATGGACATTGTTGGGGTGTCAGTATGAGTAATAGTTGATACATAAGCGCACTTGCATCTTGACATCTGATTTCGATTTCTCTGTCTATTGTGCTACATTATGTGATCTACTTCATAGATAGTTGAATTCTTTAACTTGTTAACAACGAGGTAGATCTGGGTAAAGATAGGAAGAGCAGTTTAGATTGGCAAATGTTGCTTATGTGAATTGGCATAGTGCCAGGGAACGCGCATAACGTGAACATGTTGTGGTTGGAGTTGACATGGGAATAACACACGTCAACATGATGCCAGCGTGGAAGAATAATTGCTGCAGTTATTGTAGTAACAAGAGAAGGTATGTGGGATTGTTTAGGCTAGTTGTTGTGATTGCTGTCTTTATCATGAATATATAGATGGTGGTGGGGAAGGGGTGAGAGCTGGTGGAGAGAGTTGTATATGGAGAGAGAAAGAGAGAGAGAGGATAGCGAGGGAGAGAGGGGGTGGGGAGAAAGAGAGATGTAAAGAGTGAAAGAGAGAACGAGAGAGACTGAAACATGAAGATAATACGAACAAACAAACTAACTTTATTTTCACAGAATTAAGAATTGGGCACGCAGACCGTTTGACATTCTGCCCTTCTGACCTCTCTGCACCCATACACTGTTTCATTCATACATCCCTTGTGAAACTAATATTCGATAACAATGATAATAACAGAAACAATATACATTATAAATGCATTGAAAGTGTGCAATAATCAAAAGAGGGAGACAGAGTGGAGTAAATTATTAATGAAAGAACCCTTATTAACGCCTTGCGGTGTGCTGAATATATAGTGCTAGCCGTATATTGTATAGACATACAGACACGGGATGGGGTGTGTCCTGTGTCACGTTGGTGGCCTTTACTTCCTAGAAGATTTCGTAATGTCAGTTTAGGCTGGGCAGGCCTGGGTTTTTAGGATAGTTACAGAAGCCTCTCCGCCACGATGGGGATTCAAAGACAAAACTAACGGGCTGGCTGACAGGCGTTCTAGTCACTACACCATTGGGCCTCGCGACTTAGGGAGAATGATGGGGAAGTCAGGGGGAGAAAGACAGGAGGAAGAGAGAGAGAGAGAGAGAGAGAGAGAGAGAGAGAGAGAGAGAGAGAGAGAGAGAGAGAAACAGCGAATGAGAAAGAGAGGGGAAGTTAGAGGAGGGAAGAACGAGAGGAAGATAGGAGATATAAAAGAATGAGGGAGTGGTATGGAGTGTTGCAGAAGGGCGTAAAAGTAAAAGAGGGAGAGAAAGAGCGAGAGAGAAAAAAGAGAGAGAGAGAGAGAAAGAGTGAGAGACAGAGAGAAAAAGAAAGAAAGAGGGGGACGGAAAGAGAACAAGAGAATGATAAAGGGAAAGAGAGAGATAGGCGGAAAGACAGAGAAGAGAGAGAGAGAGAGAGAGAGAGAGAGAGAGAGAGAGAGAGAGAGAGAGAGAGAGAGAGAGAGAGAGAGAGAGAGAGTCTGGCAAACAATGTGATTTCTAAAAGCAATACTACATTACCACCATCCTCGCAAAAGTAACCTACACCGTTAATATCCAAGATAGGGCCACTTTAGGTCCGGTATTTTTACTGCATACACCAGAAACACACAAATTCCTTGCATCAATCAACTACATCAACCATTGGACCATGTACCATCAATATAGTCAGGCGGCGCTGGTCTAATTGTTACCAGAACATAATTATCATTAGTTTCTAGTGCCAGCTAAATGTTTATAGGTGTGCGTCAAAGAGAGAAGTTAATACTGGGGCATTCAATTACTCACGGGGTCATACTGATTGCTCAGTCAGCAATACAACATTCCTATGTCTAATTTACAGAAACATCCATCTTTTGCATATCCTTTACAGGACGTTGCAGTCAACATCAGCATTTTTCAGCTGCTGTTGATGTACTAGGCAAGATTACGCTCAGTAGTTTGCCATTGCTTTCTGAGCGACCGGCTCACATTCTATACTAAATATAATCACAACTTCTTTCTCCCACTTCACGGTGTCACCATCATTCTAATCTCTACTTCTTTCTCCCACTTCACGGTGTCACCATCATTCTAATCTCTACTTCTTTCTCCCACTTCACGGTGTCACCATCGTTCTAATCTCTACTTCTTTATCCTCCTTCTACAGATCAGTTCTTATAACATTGTTTATGACTTATACCTACTGATCGAGCTTCGGAAGAACAACATACAAAAACTGGAACATGTTGTGACAACCAGAAAGATTTGCTGAAAGAGAGATTGAGGAAGATAGCGTGAGGAGATTCTTGACAGTCTTGTGTCTTGGCACGGAAGGGGATCAACACACGAATTGACCTATGCCGCTGGAGACCGTAATTTGTGGAGAGGCACTATCGTCCACGCCAACCGGCAAGGCACTGGATGATGGATGTCTTTAGTGTTATGCTTCTTCTTTCATGCATCTTCAAATCTAAGAGGTTCCAATATTTCCTTGTAATTTGGTTCATCTATTATAATCTCAATTACATTATATTATTATAGTCTATTATAATCTCTTATCAACTCAAACCTGCGGTCCCTGCAGTTTCTCAATGGAGACCTTTCCATTTGAGCACCAGCGATTGGTGTGTTGCAAACTGATTCAAAATATTAGTTGTAAACACCAGTATCAGTACTAGGTAGTAATTTTCTTCTCGAAATGTATATCTGGACATTGGATCGAATCGTTACAATGATGATTATGCTTGTATGCAAAAGTTAACAGAATCGATGAGAGAGAAAATCTCCTCTTGACAATCCCGAGTTGCGACATGCCCAGAAGTGCAAAGCAATGAAAACACTTTTCTCAAACATGCAGCCAAAATGAAACAGTGCATCGTGTTCTATACACGAGAACAAAAGCCATGCACGCCTGAGTATTTACACAAACATAACCCCTAGCGCCTCTGGTTAACATTAAACATTATCCCATAATTTTCAATGAAATCATACTATCTGTATAGCGCCAGAATCTAAACAGCGTTATCGTGAGACAACTACAGCTTTCAGACGCCATTACTAGCATTTCTATATCTTTTCCTCGTCTCCTTTAAGTATCAAACAATATATATGTGTTTATTTGTTATGCTGATACAATGGTGTTAAAGGGTCTCTCTCAGATGCTGTGTCTCCTAGGGACACATGCGTGCGCAACTCGCGAATGAATACGAGAGACTTGCGCTTAACATTCATGCATTGATAGGGACGTGCGCATGCTTAACAGACGGATGAATACAAGCGACAATATCAACGTCTGATTATTGACAATGTCAGTTATAGTCAATTTACATTTGTGTTCCCCCATATAAAAATCCATATCTCAGTAATCAACCGAGTTAAAATGATAAGATTTAGCATATAACCTTATCATTATGTCCACCCAACCAAAAAATATTTGTTCTGGAGATTGTACAGCAGATTTCAATGGTTGTTTATATGCGGTATATAATTTACAGGTCAGAGATGAAGTGCGTATTATGAAATGTATTACATCTTCACAGGGAAACTCAGTGTTCAATAATGGAATTTCTCGTGCAGCACGAGCATGACCTTATGGAAAGAACCTCGCGCAGTGGAACGGGAGTGTTCAGAGGTGTCGTCAATAATGTGGGTGCTTTCATAATACGTGATTATTTCATAAATCTTACCATTTATCGCTAACATCTGAATGTGTGAATATTGTTGAATGGGATTTAATGTGAAATTGTGTACACTTCAAAACATCGCTATGAAACTGTACACATATTTTTGTCAAGAAGCTGATCGCAGGAAACTGGTTCACATTATTACAAATCCCGAGAAAATAACAGTGCATGCACTGGGTTTGAGTAAACGGCTATTTCGTCGATTAGTGCAAGAATCTGGAATGAAACCACAACCCAATAAGCAAATTGTAGGTAGAAAGGCAACTGTTTTGACAGCTTTGACAGAGATGCCATGAGGCGAGCTATTATAAAAATGCTTGATGTCAAAGTCAGTGATTGTTAAAAAAACTTAGGGTTAGGTTGAGAAAGAACAGTGACATATAGCTATTCAAAACAACTTTGTGGAAAATTATAAGGGCATTAGGCTTCACGTTTAGAAAGTACAAGGTAGGTAGACATATCATTTGCGAGCAACAGTATTTATTAGGACCCACAAGAAGCAAATACCTACGTAATAAATAAGGGAAATGCGCAAAGACAATTATGACATAATTTATTTGGATGAAACCTGGATCAATGTTCACTGACATAAGCCTGGGTCATTGACATTGAGGTGAGTGACCGGGCATGAGGAAGAATGGAGATGAGAGTGGGAGACAGGAAAGTGACTGACCTGGCTATGAGAAAACAGCCAGTCCTGAGAAATAAAATAGTGAGGGTAGAGGGAAAAAACCCCTAAGGCGGATGGGGCGAAAGACAGTTGTGTGTTGTGTGAAGTCAGGAGACTGGAAGGGAGTGAGAGAAGAGACTGACTGCGGGGCAGGTCGTTTCAGGGAGTTGAGTTTGAGATACCGAAGGAGTCGGTAGTCCACGTACAACGGGGTTGTGTTGTTCTCCGAGTTGTGAAGACAGGCCTGAACCAGAGTGGGTTGCATAGTTGAGCAGTGGCTCCAACCCAATGTGTGGGTTGTATTGTGGGAGATCCAGCCGTGGATAGTAGCTGGATTACCTGTCTTGTGGATTGAGATTAGAAGCAGGCCGTGAGAAGGCATTGATGTGTGCTGGTTAAATTGTGAGGAGGATATTTATATTCTATGGATTACATTGTTTCTGGATATATATATATATATATATATATATATATATATATATATATATATATATATATATATATATATGTGTTCCGTCTGTTCGTCTTATTTCTGGAATAAATGATTATGTGCGCCAACTCAATCTTGTTTCATGACTGGTGAAGGTGCACTTCTGGGGTGAGTTGGATTAAGAGACAGTTAGATATCTCAATTGACACACCATGAACATCGTTACCTTAGACAACGACCATCACACGACAATATCAAGCAAAGATCAACATTCTGGGGTCTCCTCCGGTCAAGGACGACGGGGATATATTGAGAAACCCATTGCATTATAGACATTGGTGTCATTCTGAGATATTTGTGGGCTCTTCGCTGAAAGAGAGGAGTTATTATCGGTGACTTCGTTCCATCAATTTAGACAGTACTGCGTCACGAGATTAACAGCAATTCTTTTGTGTGTGTAAGACGCCACATCGAAGAAAAACTGTCAGCGCGCGGGGAGGGTACGCGGCGGAAATCACAAGCTAGCAGACAGTTCAAGTGAAGTTCACGACAGGTAAATTAACGCAGCACAAATCGACCGGGAGAGTCGATTGCAGTAACAGGGGTGTTTGGTCACGGACAGCACAGAGGAAATGTCGCGGGGACAAAACGGTGTTTGCAACAAGTGCGGTCAGTCCTAGTGTGTGTGTGGTTGACAGGATTGAACAAAAGATTAAAGACAGCGAGCAATTTCGTCGCAACATTCTGTACGGGGGAGAGTTACGTTAACCCCTACCACAGCCGTGCTAGGGCAGCAGTGGAAAGTGTGATTTTCCACGGAGTTAATATAGCAGCCGGGTGGGGCTGTCAAGTTTGTGTGAAAACTGTTTTACGGAGGAATTTTTCACTGAGAGTGATAAAGAGAAATTGAGGTGACATTGTGAGTTGGGGGTGGAAGGAGGAAAGGTACTCAGAAAAATTTCCACGGCCTAGTGTGGTCAAGATGACTCATTGTGAATGAACAAAACAAGGTTGTTTTGAAAGAAAGCCAGATTTTATGTTTCGCCTTTGTTGAACTGTTCTATTATTGTCATCATTATTCTGTTATGAGCAAACAGTTTTAACGTCTCATCTTCGCAACCATGGTTGTATTGCTTTGCCAATAAGGATTTATATACCCAAATTTAAAGCGCTGAACATTGGCTGCCATTCTCCTTTTCTTTTTGGTGAATCTTGTCGGGTAACGGAAATCCATAACATTAATGATACAGCGAAGCGCCATCTCCGCAACGAAAGTAACAACATATCGAAAGAACACTTTGGATTATTACTGTGGTGCCACCACGTACAGAGAAAGTACAATAACGTTACGGACTGTGTCGAGACAGAACAGTTTGGATATCACTATCATCTTCAACTTTTGTCGACAGTTGGAACTGGTGATCACCACGTGAATTCAGGAACCACTCAACAAAACAACAAGTCGCTTTGAAATCTAGCGTCGTAAACATTTCGGAGAATTTAACACAGACATTTCCAGCATATTGTGAAAAACTATTAACAGCAAAATAAGAACTTTTGGCGACGGATTAATAGGCCCATATTTGTCGGCCAACCAGTTACACATTATTATTTTTTATTGTTTTGCTCCCATCGTCATATTTATTGTTGTCGGGTGTTACGCAATTATTTGTATGTGGTCCAGTGTTTGTCAAGAGTAGGGGATTTTTGTGTTGCTTCTCGAAGGCCGGGAGGCGGGGCGAAAATTTATTTTCTTACTGTGCACCATGTGTTTTCTGGGAAGCAAATCGTAAGGTCGGTTTGTTTGATTCTGCAGTGAAGCAGGGTGGTCCTAGATTATATACCGTGCCTTTTGGGTCTAACGTCAGATCTGTGTATATTTTCAGTATATATTCCTCTTCTTTCTCTCTTTCTTTTCGTTATATTTACATATGATATTTGTTGTGTTCGGATATATGTTTTTATTGTGATCTTTCGTCATTTCTGCTGTCTAGTGGTCTTTGTCAGTTTAAATTTATATATTACGCGCACTGTGGGTGTCCCTACACAAGCTTGTGGTTGTTACTGTGGTTTATTTCTGTGTCATCATCGTCTCCGTGTACTCAGCTTGTGAAGTCTAGGATAGTTGGATAGTCATCACTTAGTGTTATCATCCATTTCTTTGTATATGTATTTATATGTATGTTTAACAATATTTCCAGGGACTTCATGAACTTGTGGTCATAGATATATAGATATAAGGGAGTATAGGTGATACTTCCCCCCTCACTACCTAGTGCTTATAGAGTGACTGGGTGAGTACAGAGTGATATGTTAGCACAACGAATTTACGTACACAAGGAGTAGTGGTGTACTTAGGGAGGGCACACAAAGACTAGTAGCAGAGACTTTACATTTATAATTGCCTGACAGACAGCAACGTGTCCACAAGTACAAGATGCCTACTTTAATGGAATATATTGAAGCAGGTGAACGAATAGGCCTGAAAGGTAAAGAGTTACAGGAGTATGCAGAAGCAAAAGAACAAAAGCAGACGGAAAGAGAGGAGAGGCAGAATGAACGCGAGGCAAAGCGTCTACAGGAAGAGAAAGAGACACAAGTAAAACTAGCCGAAATGGAGAACAAGCGTCTACAGGAAGAGAGAGAGACACAAATGGAACTTGAAAAGTTAAAACACACAAATGCGGTGGAAATCGAGAGAGAGAAGATTAAGTGTCAGATGCAAACTGAAATTGAGTTGAAAAAACTAGAACTATCTTCGAAGGGTTAAAGTGAGGAAAGCAGAAGACCTTCGCAGTCGTCACAGAGATTAAAACTGCCATATTTTACAGACCGGGACCAACTTGAAAATTATTTGTCCAGGTTCGAAGCATCAGCCAAAGCGTTAGGTATTCCAGAGAAGGAGTATGCGATGAGACTTGGCGAGTTTCTTACGGGTAAGGCACTAGACACCATGTTCAATTTACCTGTAGAAGAAAGAAACAACTACACTATCTTACGTCAACGTTTGCTGACTAAGTTCCAACTCACTGAGCATGGATATAGAACAAAGTTTAGACAGTTAGTGCCAGAGGATATTTATATTCTATGGATTACATTGTTTCTGGATATATATATATATATATATATATATATATATATATATATATATATATATATATATATATATATATATATATATATATATATATATATATATATATATATATATATATGTTCCGTCTGTTCGTCTTATTTCTGGAATAAATGATTATGTGCGCCAACTCAATCTTGTTTCATGACTGGTGAAGGTGCACTTCTGGGGTGAGTTGGATTAAGAGACAGTTAGATATCTCAATTGACACACCATGAACATCGTTACCTAGACAACGACCATCACACGACAATATCAAGCAAAGATCATGAAGAACATTGATATTATCATCAAGAACGACGTGTGACATTCACCACACGAGTGAAAAGGAATGGCGTTCAGTTGATGGAAAGATAAAGCGATATTATTACCAGTAGTAAATGACAGCGTTTGGTCATATCCCATGCTGGTAGTACGCATACTGGTTTACCACATAATGCTGGACTCGTGTTCGTATCAAAGCATACAGACAATAGGGATTATCATAATGAGATGAATGGTAATGTATTTAGAGATAGACTCAAGAATACAGTGCTTCCACCTCTAGATAGACCGTTTTGTCTAATTATGGCAATGCATCATATCACAATGTTGTTGCCCAAGAAGACAACATACCTCATCGAGCACAGGGAAGCAATAAAGATATGTCTCCGAAAGGAAAACATACCATTTCAGGAATTGAATTGAATTGAACTGAAATGAAATTTATTTTAAAAGGGTTACAAATTGGGCACGTATGCCCGTCTTACATTGGCCCTTCAAATCACTCATCTTTCGTTCATCAACAGTGCGACTAAGGAGGCTTGGACATTGCCGACAATCATGGTCTCGAAAGGCAGCGTATAGAATGCTCTCTAAAACAAAATTGCAAAGAGTAGGTCGCCAGCATGCTGCCATAGCAAACTTGTTAAAAAGGACATGCGACCCACGGGTAGATAAAGTCTTGTGACCGTGAGTGGAATTTGTCTAGATGAAAAGTTGACACAAATGCATGGCGAAGTCAGACATCTGTGCTGCATAAGTGTGCTGTTGCTCTCTTCCTTAGAAAGAAGGTTGAAGGAAAAGAAGGAAAATGAGACGGAGGAGAAGAAGAAGAAGAAGAAGAAGAAGAAGAAGAAGAAGAAGAAGAAGAAGAAGAAGAAGAAGAAGAGAAGAAGAAGAAGAAGAAGAAGAAGAAGAAGAAGAAGAAGAAGAAGAAGAAGAAGAAGAAGAAGAAGAAGAAGAAGAAGAAGAAGAAGAAGAAGAAGAAGAAGAAGAAGAAGAAGAAGAAGAAGAAGAAGAAGAAGAAGAAGAAGAAGAAGAAGAAGAAGAAGAAGAAGAAGAAGAAGAAGAAGAAGAAGAAGAAGAAGAAGAAGAAGAAGAAGAAGAAGAAGAAGAAGAAGAAGAAGAAGAAGATTTAGTCTGTAACGTTTTAATAGCTGTCCATTAAGCCCTGCAAACAACTAAAACTTTTTTTAACACAATAAAACTAGGAATGTGAAGTAGAGAGAAGAAACATTCAATCTGGGTTATCTTAAGTACATCGCATAAAGCACTTCCATTTACAAGGAACACAATCATGTTATTTATTGAAGGACTTTTATAATTCCATTAAACAGTAATCAAAGACATCCGGGTTATAATGCAGTATTAAGATTGTGTCGACAAAAGTGAAAGATTTAAAATCACTATGAGAGTTTTATTTCTATAAAAACAAAAACAATATTTTTTAAAGAGGTTTTTACTCGCTTGTGTATCTTTCTGTGTGTTATTATTCGCAACATTAAAGTTAAAGAGGATCACACGACCCCCACACCCTCAACACAAAAATGCCATTTAATGTTCAGCGTATTTCAATATGTAACTAAACAACTCAGCAATGTATTAGCAATTTACAATCTATTATAACAAAAATATCATCATAATCGTAGGCCCTGCTGATATACCTTGGTGGCCTAATTAGCCAACTAAGACGATCTCCAGTCTATTTTGGAGCCGATATCGGCGATACTGACACTCCATTTCTTCCTGTTATGACTGTTTTTATGAAGCTAGTATTGTTTATATTGTTGAATTGCTCGACTGTTTAACTGATGCAGTTTTGAAGGATAATGAATCTCCAATTGTGACCTCTCGTTTGAATATATCGCCATACAAGTGTCATCGTGTTTTTAGTTTTCTTTCGTGTATCATCCGCAATTTCAACACACAGTGAAAGGAAATGTCCGTTATAATAACGTGTTCACGTGATTGTGCGGCATGTTTGAATATCATCAGCAGAGTTGCTCCAGGGACAAAGGACCCAGATCTGTTGAACGACATGCACGCCTAGGCCAGCTAGCAAAGTAAATAATGATGATGAGGTTGTCTGTAGTGATTCAGCATTATTATATGCCCCTAGTTTTAATCTAACTAACTAATTGGCACCTTGCCGTCTTGACAGACGATAGTTTGTGCTTTAAAAAGGCATAATAACTTTTACGTATGGCGGTAGCGAGTGTGACTGATAAGGCCAATTTGCGCTGTAAATGTCCGTTCACAGTGGGTGCATGTGAACACGTGGTCATTTCCACCATCATGCACCATCTTACGTCTTAAACGCTTGGTGTGTGACTTATCTGCAATAATTTTCTCCTTTGTCTTTATTCCATTTCTGATGTTTGCCCTCCATGCAACACGTTCAGCTGCGACTTCCTCCCATTGTGCATTATCAATGCCTGTATCAATCATGTCCCGCTTACACACATCTTTGTATCGTAGTAGAGGCCGTCCCTGTGATCTCTTACCCATCTGTAATTCACCAAAAAAGATGTCCTTTGGTATTCTACCATCATCCATCCTCCTAAGATGTCCTATCCATCTAAGTCTACGAAGACTGAGCATGGAATAAACTGTCACACAACCTATAGTTTTAATCTATATTGTAACATCTTCTCTGCTGCCAATCTCATTCTTTATTGTCTTATTGGCGGTTGCATCTTTTGTATTAGGGCATTCAGCGTGACAATGAAGAGATCATCCACCAAGTTGCCTACTGGTCAATATAGATTGGGTCTAGCATCACATGTCCAATGCTTTCTATTGCGTGTAGAATGTTCCTTAACTTACTTACTATTCTTAAATGCTGGTAATACACTAGGCCCACCATTAGCACCACCACTGACACCTTATTGTGTTTAAAATACAGGTTGGCCCCCGCTATACGTCGTTTCGGTTTACGTCGTTTCGCTACGTCGTTGTCACAATGTGACATAACTTCACTTTACGTCGCTACGTTCCGCCATAACGTCGTCGCCTGTGTTGCTATGCCGTGCTCCTGCGGAGGAACTTGCTAGCTTGCGGAGGACATACGTAATGCCGCGCAGTGTTACCCCTGTGGAACGTCTCCTTACTCAGTTGCTGTTGTCAATTTTGATCACTTGTACCAGAAGTACTCTTATGGATTGAATTGCTCTTTATTTTCAAAGGGTAACAGATTGGGCGCGTAGGCCAGTCTTACATTCGGCCCTTCCAACCACTCATCTTTCGTTCATCAACAGTGCATGATGCATTCACATAGGAAAACAAAAACATTGTCAAATGAATGTTGTAAGCATAAACAATACATATTCTCATGTTATGTGACACATCAACCCTCCCACACACACACACACACATCCCGCACTAACCCACACACACACATCCCTCACCTACTCACACATCATCCACCCATACTTACACATCCCACACCCAACACACATCCCCCACTCACCACACATCCCCCACTCATCCCTCCACCCACTCACAGATCCCGCCATCAACCCAGACATCTCGCACCCACCCACACACACATCCCTCATCCAGCCACACCTTTCCACCCACCCACACATACCCTAATCCACTCAAGCTCACCCACACACACATGCTTCACCCACCCACATACCGTACAACCATACACACACTTTCCATCCACACACACATTTCCTCGCCCACCCACACATTTCACAACCACCCACACACCCCAAAAACCACAAACACATCCCCCACCAACACACACTTCCCCCACCAACACACACATCTCCCACGCAAACACACAAACACTCCCCCCCCCCACACACACACACATCTCCCACCTACCAACACCCACATATCTCCCACCCACCAACACCCACACATCTCACTACCCACCAACACCCACGCAAACACACCAACCCAAACACACATCCTCCTCCCACACATCCCTCACTCACCCACACGCCCCATCCATGTTCACATCCCTCCACCCACCTACCCACTCATCTCCACACCCACCTACACATCCCCACAAACCCACACATCCCCACCCACCCACTCACATCCCCACGCGCACACATCTCTCCACCCACACACTTCTCCCATACTCCAGCACACCTCTCCCACATACCAACACACCCACACACCTCCACAATCCACACATACACTCCCTATCCATACATTCCCTCTCCCACACACAAACATCGACCCACACACAAATCCCCAACCCACATACCTCTTCCATCCATATACATATCAGCCACATGCATCCCCCAACTCATACACACATCCCCTACACTCCCTACACACATCCCCACACACCCATCCACATACCCCAACCCACACATCCCCACCCACACATCCACACCCCACCCACACATCCACACCCCCACACCCCCACCCACCAATACCCACCCACTCACACACATCCCTCGTGTCAACCCCCAAAGAACCACTCACATTTCCACCCAGAAACATCCCTCATCCACACACATATTCCCCCACCCACCAACACATCCCTCCTACCCAGCCACACACAATTCTCCCACCCACACATACATACACTACACAAGCGCCTGCTTTTTAATAAGACCAAACTAATTCACAAAATCCTATTTCAAAATGCTCCAAGCTACCTTTGGCCATTGTTTAAATATAACGCTAGACATAGCGAACGACTAAATATACTTCATGTCCCTTAACCTAGGATAGACTTATATAAAACAAGCTTAGCATACTCTGCCGCTCAGTTGTGGAACAATCTTCCACAAGAAATCAAAGACACCACCAATCATGATTCATACATTCGCAACCTGTTTGAACACTACCTTAGTACAGACTACATGCCCCCATAACAAATAACACAAAAAAGACAATAATGGTAACTTATCTCAAACGACAACTAGCCAAAAAACATTCCCTTATGTATGGCACGTTACACCCTCCTTAGGTATTTATAATGCCCATGTTAAACACTGCCTCAGTGAGTCATTTGTTATTGATTATTTTTCATGCGTTTTAATGTTCTTTTGTTGTCAAAAGTTGCTTCATAAGTGATGTTGAATGAAAGAATGTATGAGAGGAAATAGAGAAGAAGGGCAGAATGTCAGACGGGCCTGCGTGCCCAATTCTTAACCCTTTGAAAATAAAGACTTATTATTATTATTATTATAAAGACCCCCATACGAATATCCCCACCCACAAACTCATCCCCCAACACAAACACAATCCTCACATCTAGACACACATAATGCCTCAAATAATCACTGACACTAATGTGAACAAACTCCCACACTTTACAACACCTACACTGACGATTATCGTGAGCATTCTCACAAAAATATAAAAAATGGAGAGCAAAATGTGCACATACAATATGTAGCGTAAAACAAATAGTTATGCGATATAATAAGTTGATTTATAAAATTGACATAAACATGATGGAATAAGCAGTTATGGAGAACATGGAAGCACTTTTAGGCTGTCTGGATTGAAGACCAGAACCAACGGAATATGCCTGTGAGCAAGCTGGTTATCCAAGAGAAAGCAAAGTCTCTCTATCAAGATCTAGCTAAGAAAGCGGGTGAGAGCAGTACTAGTAGTGCTGATGGTAGTTTTGGAGCAAGTTGTGGTTGGTTTGAGCGCTTTAAGAACCGTTCACACCTGCACAACATTCAAACAACAGGTGAAGTGGCGAGTGCTGATACTGCAACTGCAGGGCGTTTCCCTGCAGAGTTAAAGGCCATGATTGAAGAGGGTGGTTACTGTGCAGCAGACATTGGATAACATGTTTGTCCAAGCAGAGAAGAGCCAGGACAAGGGGCAGGAAGAGGTTACAATTTCATCCTCAGATGAAGAGAAAGAATTTAATGTCCTCTACGCCCCAATAACTCTACCACTCGCCCTCCAACCCACCTCTATTTAGCCAATAAATATCATCAACCATCAAAATAAACTTTACTGTGGTTCACAATACACTGTATTTCATTTAATTCTATGGGAAATAGTGTTTCGCTATACGTCGTTTTACTTAACGTCACGTTTTCCAAGAAGTTAACCCAGTGTTAACAGGGGCCTACCTGTATTCCTTAACTTACTTATTATTCGTAAATACTGGTAATATGCCAGGCCCACCATTAGTACCACCACTGGCACCTATTGTGTGTAAAATGTTCCTGAACTTACTTATTATTCTTAAATGCTGGCAATACACTAGGCCCACCATTAGTGCCACCAATGGCATCTGGCCTTTATAGACGATTGTTTCTTACATTGTGCTTCAAAAATAGCTCAATGCCTGCGCTGAATTGTAGAGACCATGTGTTGCCTATGCAAATGTAATATTCCATTCACTGAGCGTTAAAATTGCAGAAGATACCACGAAACAAAACAAATAACACAATCTCCCTTGTATGGCGAAATATCGTCCTTCCCTCCAAATTGAAGGACACGTTTGGCATTATATTATCCATCGTCTCTGAATCAGTTAAACGCCATCGTTTTACACCATTCGGTCACACCGACTTCCATGTCCAGACAATAAAAATCAGTTTATTCATTTCCG
>JACEFZ010022702.1:20000-22500 GCA_014155875.1 Cepaea nemoralis | reverse complement strand
ATTACTATGTTTATGAGACACACCACCACCCACCCACACATCCCCCATTCACTCCAATTCCCCACCCAACCACACACATACCCACACACACATACATTCCCCCACACATCCACCACATCCCTACACCTACACATCTCCCCACCCACACACACCTCTCACCCACCACACATCCCATCCACCCACATACATTCAATAACCCACACATCCCCCACCTACACACATCTCCCCACCCACTCACATATCCTCTACCCGTCCAATTACCCACCAACAATCACTCACCCACATATCCTCCTCCACCCACACACCTCCACCCACCCAGCCAAACACACATTCCTCAGCCACACACACATCTCCCCGTCAACTCACATATTCCGCACCTACACACACACAAATTCCGCACCCACCCACATAATCTCCCATCTCCCCCAGCCCACTCACAGATCCCGATCCCACACCTACAAACAACCCCCACCATCTCCTAACCTGTACACACTCACCCACCCACATATCCTCTACCCACCCACACATCCTCTACCCACCCATCCCTCAACCAAACATCCCTTAACCACACACCCTTACTCATTTACAATCACCCACCCACACATCCTCCATCCACCCATCCCCACATCCTCCATCCACCCATCCCCCAGCCACACATCCCTTAACCACACACCCTACCCATATACACACACATCCCCACCCACGCACAATCTCCCCACCCATACACACATCCCTCCCACACATCCCCACCCACCAACACATCCCCCATTCACAAACACACACCTCCCATCCACGCACACACAACCCACACACACATCCCCAACTCATACACTCATCCCCAGACACACGTACTTATCCCACAACCACTAACACCCACACATCCCTTACCCACTCATCAACACATACATCTCCTATCTACCCACCCACACTCACACACCCCAACCACCCATCAAAGCACACATCCCCACCCTCACACACATCCTTCACCCACCCGAAAATCCAACCACACCTTCACCCACCCACACACACATCATCTATCCACAACCAGCTCCCCTCCCACACAACACCACACCCACACACATCCCAAAGACACATCTCTCACCCACAAACACATCTCCCCACACATCTCCTACCCATCCACACATCCCCAAAATACAATCACCATCACTACCCACACATACATCCTCCATCCAACCACACACCCCCACCCAGCCAGACATATCCCCCACCCTCACACACATCTCCAAAACCATCACCCACACCCATCATGCACCCCTCCCCAACCACCATACATCCCCCACACATATCTCACCCACACACACTCCCCACCCATCCACCCAAACATCCCACACCCATACACATCCCTCACCCACACCCCCAACCCACAACCACCCCCACCTGCACACATCTCCCACCCACACATATCCCCACACCCACATCTCCCCACCCATACATATACCCCCACCCATCCCATAACCCATCATCAATCATCCACCAACATATCCTCCTCCACCCACTCACCCACAACCACCTAGCCAAACACACATCCCCACCACACACACCATCTCCCGCCAACCCATACATCCCGCACGTACCCACACACAAGATCCCCCACCCACACACACAATCCCACCCCGCCCACCCCCACACACACATCCCCCCATCCCCCAACCTACTATTATGATCAAACTCCCACACTTTACACACACATACAGTGACGATTGTCGTGAGCATTGTCGCAAAATTGAAAAAAAAATGGAAAAAAATTGTACATATACATTTTGTAACTTAAAAATTAGTGATGCAATTCAACTCTCTCTCTCTCTCTCTCTCTCTCTCTCTCTCTCTCTCTCTCTCTCTCTCTCTCTCTCTCTCTCTCTCTCTCTCTCTCTCTCTCTCTCTCTCTCATACTCTCTAATTCTCTCACCCACTCTACAGTGATGTACATGTGTTCATGTTATAAATTATAACATCAGTTGGCATTCAAAATGGTAATATGAACATGAGAATACACAACATATATGGAATAGCATGTTACATGATATGCGTGCGCTTAAATCTCTCTCTCTCTCTCTCTCTCTCTCTTTCTCTGTCTTTCTCGCTCTCTTCTCACTAACACACACCCATAGACACTCACAAACAATGGCCGCACACATACACACATTAACAATACCATTCTTCCACTGTCTTCTCTCGTTCGCTCACTCCCCCACCCCTCTCTCTCTCTCTCTCTCTCTCTCTCTCTCTCTCTCTCTCTCTTTCTCTCACACGCAATCACTATTTCACCCATTAAGTCACTCTCTCCATCTTTCATTTACTCAATATCACACTCTCTTTCACTCTAACTCACACACAGACAGACACAAACCCTCTCGCAATCAAATACACGCTCCCTCGCGTGCGCAAGAAAGCATATACACATACACACACGAGCATACACACAATATACACACGCAAATACACACATATCCCCATGCACACATACACACTCCCTCGCGTG
>JACEFZ010022702.1:0-15000 GCA_014155875.1 Cepaea nemoralis | reverse complement strand
ACAGTTCAGCATATTGTCTCTATGAGTAGCAATGCTTTGACTTGTCCTATTGTTTCCTAACTATGCGTACAAGACGTATGTAGTTTTATTTTTCTTTGCTTTCTGCAACTTCTCTTTCTTTTTCCAGTATTACTTTGGTTATCTAATTATTCGTTTCTTCCTCTTCAACGTTCCCTTAAAGGTATGTTTATTTCGTATTAGACCTTGTCTCGGTTCTTCCTTGGTTTATTGAGGTATTTGCTCTCCTCACAAATGACATGCCTTGAGTGTATCAACACAGCTTTTTCCAGCACACAAGAAGTATGTGTCTATCTTATCTGCTATATCCCGATGGGAGTTTGAACCTTATATATATGCACGTATCCTCCTGGAATCGAAATACACTAGCGAATAACACACTAATATCCCATATTCTTTCAATCATTAGGGACGTGTATTTCTATCCCTACTCCGGAGGCATAGATCATTCAGCCCAGTTTTGAACACACACTAACCAGAAACTCCATGTTCGGCTATTTATAACGAGTGTCCCATCCTCCGTTGATTGTTTGATCTACAATCAAATTTGCCGTATCCTGCCCATCAAACAGCGGTAAAATCACGTAGTGATTAGTGGTTCGTTTCATTCGCTGTTACGCTGTTCCCTGAGTTTCCCCGTACGCGAATACTTCAAAGCAACTTCACTCGTTGATCGTTTTCTCCGGTCGTGTGTCCCCAGCGCGATCGTCCCGTTTCTCCGTGTCCGTTCCGATCGTCAGGCAATGACTCTGCGAACACCTGTATCCTATTTTCATATCTGTGTCGGTCAATGATCTTTTATTCGTCCTCATCTCAGAATGAAGTACACAATGGTTAACCCTTCTCCTTCCTTGTATTTTAATATGTAAGTTATCAAGGAATCATTAAACTGCAGTTTTTTCCGTGACATAGGCCCCCTCTTAAGAGAGTTGACCGCGTCGACTCTTCATCCCTGTAGTTTTGATTCCTATGATCCTCCAACTTATTCCTCTTCCTCTGGAGTTAGATGTCTAGATAAGAAATCCGCTCCTACATTCTCCTTACCATGGATCTTCCACTGTGAAGTTGTCCTGTTGCCTCAACAACTACCATCACATTCACCGTGCGTTGAGCTTCTGCGAAGTAGCTATTAATATCACGTGTTGATGATATGATTGGATCCTGACATGGATCAACACCTCATCCAGTAGGCGACCTCATATGCACCCTACCATACTACTCCTGACTGAAACTAGTGTTGGCTCATCGCTCCTGTACGTTCAGTCGACCTCCTTTCCACTGGCGTAAGCGATGGCTCACAATACAGACGAATCGTCCCATCCTGATTGTAACACTGCTTCCATGTCCTCTTGGTTTCCCCCGGCTTTTCCTCTGGGGATGTTCCGCCTCATCCTCTTTGGACCGAGTCGTCTTTCCCAAATCTCCTGGACTTTTGCTTCCAGGACCATCTTGGGCGATATTGTATCTGGTCAGCCAATCTTCGGTTGGAGTCCTGGGTATTTCTCGCCTTTCCCGGCGTTACCCACCCCTTTTTCAATTGGTTACCGGTGAAACTTTCACTCTTGTCCTTTCCCTGACTTGTGATTTCCCTCCTCCTGTCGTTGAGTAAATCTGACCTATCACGTACTGTCCCATAGGCTCTCCTATGTTGTACTGGCGATCTCTGGTCTTCGTCTTGACTGGTAACTTTTGTCCCAATGGCTGCCATCACCATAAAGTGCGAAGCTTTGCTCCCGGATCTCTCCTCATATTTCCTAATGAGATGCCTAGGGAGATTTTTCTGCTCTTCCCCGATCCGGATTTTGTAGATGTTCTTGGACACCACCTTTTCCACAGGATAAGGTCCTTTCCATCCTACTTGAAGTATATTGGTCTCTGCTGGACCCCACACTTCCACTTTGTCTTCCACTTTAAGAGCTATGTTACTCTTAGTCCGCTTGTTGGGTGGTGCTTTCTGGCACTCTGAACAAGACTTCAACCACCGGCGTACATCTCCGGTCATTCCTGGCCAGCAGTAATGGCCGGAAATTTGCTGCAAGGTCTCTCTGACACCCATATGTCGATTCTCTCCGATGATGTGTCCACTCTGAAGAATGTGAGGACGGTGGGTCTCTGGAACCACCCACTGCTCGTGCAGATTGTCTCCTCTCCCAGCTCTCCGATAGAGTAGTCGATTCTTCAGAAAGTACTGTCCCCGTTCTGGTGGCTCAGCACTTCTTTGCAGCTTCCTGTAGCAAGGACGCAACTTAGTATCCTTCCTCTGGGCAGTATGCAATACTCCTATCCCTGAGTTGTCGCATAGTGTCTCTGCCTCTTTTTCCTTCCCTTGAGATCCACTGACTACTGTTCCCTTGTGGGCTGGCTGTTTGGGCATCCCCAAAAAGACATATTTCGTGCCAATGATCATGGGAAATAAGGAGTCAGATAATACAGCAGCTGGAATAATGCCCGTGACGTACCTGGATTTAATCTCCACCTTGGCGATTGGCAGCGTCATGGTAACAGCACTCCTCATTGCCGGCTGTATCTCTATGGTCTCCCCTGTAAGTTGGTCTGGGCGTACCAAGCTGGCGTCCACCACCGCTTCCCCATCCAAACCGGTATCGTAGAGACAAACAACCTGCTGGCCATTGACTTCAATCAGTTCGACCACAGGTGGCCTCTCTTGGTCCGGAGTGTCTTCCATCTCCTTGACCGTTTCCTTGCCTTCCTCTTTTGATTCCTCGAGGTTGGTTATGCAATTGGCGTCTTCTGCCTTGCATCTGCAGTCCACAGTAGTATGTGTTTTCGACCGGCAGTGTGTGCACCATGTTCCCATCCTAGGTTTCCGTGTGTCCTTTTTGTTCCTAGCTCCTTCGCCGACCTCAGCCTTGTCTGTGATCACCGTCGTAGGAATCACTTTGCATGCTGCGAAGTAAGAACTTTTAGGTTTCGATCTGCAGTCCTTCGTGTTATGAGATGGCACTTTGCAGAATGAACACCACTTCTCAGACCACTGTCGTTTCGCTGGAGAATTCGAGGTGTTCTGGTTTCCTTCCTTCACCTTCTCTGAACTCTCCATTGACGCATTTATATAAGGTTCCACTTTTTCTCCTTCCCAATTCTTAGGTTTCTTTTTCTCTTGTTTCTCCTGACCTTTGGTTTGAATACTGAGTTCCGCAGCCTCCCCATGTACCTCTACGAATCGTTCCGCCAGCTTATTCACAACATCAATCCGTTCCGCCCCTTGTTCTCCCAAGAAGGTTCTGAGAGGT
The DNA here is from genome assembly GCA_014155875.1 of Cepaea nemoralis. Taxonomy (NCBI): domain Eukaryota; kingdom Metazoa; phylum Mollusca; class Gastropoda; order Stylommatophora; family Helicidae; genus Cepaea; species Cepaea nemoralis. The sequence continues at coordinate 11,728 of JACEFZ010022702.1, read as the reverse complement.
TTCGACATTTGCTTTCGCATCTGGTCGACCACCATCATCTCTTCGAGACTCTCATAATCCCTCTTGAATTCTGCCAAGTCCATCCATTTCTGGAGATAGGATTTCAGCCTTAGACTGTAGGCGGCGAATAGCTCTCCCGGCTCTCGTCTAGACGATCTAAACTTCTTCCGATACGTTTGTGCTGTGACTTCATAATGCTTCATCAAAGCGGCTTTCAATTCCTCGTACTGATTTTCATGTCCTGGTGGTAGGCGTGTGTAGACCTCGTACCCTGAACCACGTAAAGCCTGGGATAATTTAAGAGCCCATCGGGTTCTATCCAGTCCCATAGCGACTGCCATAGCCTCGAACCGATCCAAAAACTGGTATATCTTCTCTTTACTTTCATCAAAGACCGCCAAGGGAAACTTCATGGCATGGTAACCCTGTCCAATCATGTGGGTTGCCCCAGGTGAAGAAGAACTTCCTTCCACTCCATCTATTTCTCCCTTAGTTTGTGTCTTGAGTTCTAACTCTTTCATGCGGTATTCATGTTCTCTGATCTTTGTGGCTTCTTCTGCATCCAACTGGGCCTTTCGATCTTCCCTTTCTGCTTCCAACTGGGCCTTACGATCTTCCCTTTCCGCTTGACGAAATTCTCGCTCCCTTTCCTGTATGTAATCAGTTAGCTCCGAACCAGATAACCCAATTTCCTCTCCGTTTGCCCTCAGTTCAGCGGTAGTTATTTTGGGAGTGGCCATAGTTAAAGCAGGTAGGTCAGCAAGTTGAGTAAAGACACCTCAAGGCAGTAAAGAAGTACTCACTATAACCAGATAATCTATTATAACCTATATCAATTATCTATGTCTATTAAATATTATTAATCTACAACACCACACAGTACATCACAACCACTCTCTCATCCACAAGAGGAGATATAGGATAAAGACTTATGTAGACGTGTGACCGTGTGACTAGGTATGTAATGTGTCTTACCACCTATCCACATTCACCCTGTCTGGAACTTTCTCACTGTAAAGTCACCATCCTTAATGAAATGTTTCTACCATAAATGTAATGGCACCATATATCCAATGGACGTCCTTCCATTAAAAGTCATCAATGTATACTTATATTTATTCCAATCAGTATGTCCCAACATGCAGGTACTCCGCTATGCCTGTGCCAATATGCAGGTACCCCTCTATGCATATGCCCTGTTATGCCTCCAGTTCATATGGGTATTATGTAAGTACTCCGCTGCTCCACCAATTATGTCACTTGTTTTCCCGGGAGGAAGTTGGAATCAACAAGCACATCTTCAAACTTATTATCTGTTGGGATTATTGACTGACTTCTGTCTACACTCCTCCCTTCTGTCTTCCCTTCCATATATCTATTTCTTTCACTCTCTCTGTTATTTCCTCCACACATACTCCGACAACAATTCCTTTCAACGACAAATAAAAGATTTATTAATAAAAACTATGTCTGGTGTACGTATGGACTGGGTAAGCGTAGTTGATAGTGTATTCTATTGTTGGTGCTAGAATGAACTCTGAATGTCTAGCAGCGGTGTCACATCTCGCCCACTCATTACGTAAAACCACAGGACAGCACATCAAACAGGAAAGATCTCACCCTGGATGATCCGTATGCTTGAGTCTGATGGTAAATCCTTTATTGAATGAAACACAACTGTTCACCACTGGATCACTGTACCGTAATAATAGTCCAGTAAGTTTATAACTTCTCCCGAGTCTGTTTCATTAAAGTAATTATCCAACATTGGAAAAAAAAACCACATCACCACAGTTCAGCATATTGTCTCTATGAGTAGCAATGTTTTGACTTGTCTATTGTTTCCTAACTATGCGTACAAGACGTATGTAGTTTTATTTTTCTTTGCTTTCTGCAACTTCTCTTTCTTTTTCCAGTATTACTTTGGTTATCTAATTATTCGTTTCTTCCTCTTCAACGTTCCCTTAAAGGTATGTTTATTTCGTATTAGACCTTGTCTCGGTTGTTCCTTGGTTTATTGAGGTATTTGCTCTCCTCACAAATGACATGCCTTGAGTGTATCAACACAGCTTTTTCCAGCACACAAGAAGTATGTGTCTATCTTATCTGCTATATCCCGATGGGAGTTTGAACCTTATATATATGCACGTATCCTCCTGGAATCGAAATACACTAGCGAATAACACACTAATATCCCATATTCTTTCAATCATTAGGGACGTGTATTTCTATCCCTACTCCGGAGGCATAGATCATTCAGCCCAGTTTTGAACACACACTAACCAGAAACTCCATGTTCGGCTATTTATAACGAGTGTCCCATCCTCCGTTGATTGTTTGATCTACAATCAAATTTGCCGTATCCTGCCCATCAAACAGCGGTAAAATCACGTAGTGATTAGTGGTTCGTTTCATTCGCTGTTACGCTGTTCCCTGAGTTTCCCCGTACGCGAATACTTCAAAGCAACTTCACTCGTTGATCGTTTTCTCCGATCGTGTGTCCCCAGCGCGTCGTCCCGTTTCTCCGTGTCCGTTCCGATCGTCAGGCAATGACTCTGCGAACACCTGTATCCTATTTTCATATCTGTGTCGGTCAATGATCTTTTATTCGTCCTCATCTCAGAATGAAGTACACAATGGTTAACCCTTCTCCTTCCTTGTATTTTAATATGTAAGTTATCAAGGAATCATTAAACTGCAGTTTTTTCCGTGACAGTACGAAAATGTGTATATTTCAGCTTGAGGGATTTTTCTAGTTAGTTTACTTTATGTTGTATGAATTCTGCTGTATGTACTTGACGAGATGCAGCAAAAATATGCCAGGCAATAAATCGTGCAATCTATTGTTTGTGTCTTCGTTATTCAAATTCACTACGGGAAAACATTGTGTTGAATATTCTTTACAGTCAACACCTGCAATTTTTGCTGTTGTTGATGTCTTGACAAGTCTATGTTCAGTATTTTGCCACTGCTTTCTGAAGGACCGGCACCCATACCACTTTATAAAAAAACCAGCGCAACGCTGTCTGCTGCCAAATCGCGCGCAGCTGTGTTTCGAACGCGGGTATACAGGATTACGAATCGCGCCCGTACTTCCTTCGCTATGGAGGGCAGCGAAGTTAAATATGTATTGCAGATATTTATATAATGTTAAAGATATATCATTTTCACAACAACGATCTCGATAAAACTGTTGAGATACTAGAATAGTGTCACAGTGGTCGAATGTCTGAAAATGTACCACATTTGATTGACTGACTGACTGGCACCTTGCCGTCATGACAGACGATAGTTTGTAAAATGGGGTTATACCTCTCCTTAGCACAAAGCCTGGGCTGAATTTAGAGACCATGTGTTGCCCATTCAGCATGATCCCTCTCTCGGCCTGTCTAGTTCACTCCAGAGGAAAGATGACACCAATACGTCTGGAACAAGACAAGCTGCAGAAGTTGCCGGATCAGCAAAGCAATACTCTAACTGTCCGCCTATAGGAGCTTCGATCGTAGACCAGTTGGCAATCAGGGTTTAGGGTCTGGTCTTGTCTTGCCCTGCCATGACATTTAGTCTTTAGGTTGCATGTCCTCGCAATAGGATAAGGCCTGTATCCTCCCAATTGCACTCCACCGTCCGAAGCCGTTGGCACAATGTGGGGTGTCGGGTTTGGTGATCGCCGCCCAACATTCAGCACTAACAGAAAGCAGGTAGTATCGTCTACTGTCATATGGTAGTTCAGTCACATCTGACTAAGACTTGACTAACTTACAAAAATTACAGTGTCTATAATGTTAACCTTTCTCTAATTTATCAATACCCATATTCTATTAGTGCCACTCTCCGTGGCGAAGAGCTTACGGAAGCGATTCGTAATCTTGTATACCCGCGTTCGAAACACAGCTCCGCGCGATTTGACAGCACACGGCGTTGCGTTGATTTTGCATTGGTATCGGTGCTGGTCGTTTAGAAAGCAATTGCAAACTACTGAACTTGGCAAGAGATCACAATGGCAGAAATGTTGGTGTTGACTGCGATGTCCTGTAAAAGGATATGCCCAAAAAAAATTTCTATTATTAGCCACATGTGTGGATTATGTTATAGTTAACGTGGTCATTCATGTCACTAGCCTAATCTGTGTATCGGGGAATTTCCTGAGAAGTAAAAGCGTGCGGCGTGATATGTATGACGTCACCATCGATTGCCGATCGATTACAAAGATATGGGGTTATCGTCATATACCCAATACTGCTGATGAGATGAATCTGCGTCCTTTATTTGCTTATGAGCTGTCCATTGATACTATCATTCATTCATTCATTCATTCATTCATTATGTGCCATACTGATAAGCGTGGGTGGTCATGTTCTGCCATCTCACTCGATCACCAGAGTCGTGGATCAGCTCCGTGTTCCTGTCTCGACCATGCCACGTGGCCAAGCCTTCCAGGTATTTATATCTTGGTCTTCCCCTTGGTCTGTTCCCTTCGATCTTGCCAGTTGTCACCAAGTTCTCCAATTCATTTCTTCTCATAACATGCCCATAGAATTTTGATTGTCTACGTCTATTGACTCTAGTCAGTTTACGATCTTCATTTGTTTCTTTTGATACTATCATTTGTGGATTAAAATTATTTTATACTTACATGGATTTGCAGCCTAAATATATAATTAGAACTCATCTAAATCCTGCATATCCACATTTCGCTTTGCAGAAATCAAATTGCTTGCTTGCGTTCACTGGCTGTGAACACCAGCGTGAAGTCCTGTATGTCGGATGACGACATCCTGTTGTCCAACATCAGTGTGATGTCATACCGGACTGAGGTTTGCGTGAGTATCCGTTGTCCCATGGCTGGCTTATTGGTGTCTATGCGGATGGCTCCTCGCCGTGCAGGCAGATACTCTCCGACTTCGGAAGAATCAGCGATCCTACAACGTTACCCAGGACCCCGAAGGGATCTGTTGCCTATGACACATGGCTAGGAAATGTTAGTAGGTCTTAGTCAGTATAGAACCTGGTCCTGGTGCCGTGGAAACACCTCTGCGTCCCGCAGAAATCAAATGAAAGCCATCATCATTATCAAGTGTCATGCCAGATAGCATTGGTGTTCATTGCTCTCCACAGATCACGGTCTTTTGTTTTCATTATCAACTCTGCTGATGATATTCCTCCATGCCACCGTCTCAATCTATCCAACCTCATTTCTCTTGGTCTGCCTCTGCTTCTCCTCCCATCGATTTCTCTTGGTCTGCCTTTGCTTCTCCTCCCATCGATCTTTCCAGTTGTCACGATGTTCTACAATACTTCTCTTCTCATCACATGACCAAAGCAAGCTGTTTGTCTCTTTCTTATTGTTGTATGTAATGTTTTAGTTTTATTGGCAAATGAAAAATAATGAAAATTAATTTTCCAAAACAAATTTAAATGCAGTTACAAATTTTAATTTATGCTGGAAATCTTTTCACCAGTCTTCGGGCGGAACAGGTCGTTATGGCAGACACATAACTAGAAACATAATTACAAACTTGAAATCGCGCTTAACTAATTGATTTCCATAGTACGATATATCGTTTAATTGAACTACCCGAAACTGTCATGGTGCAATATATCGTATGAATGTTGACAGGGCGTCATTTGATTCATTTCCTGTAACTTCCGCAATTTTAGCGCAAAAGTTACTTTTCATCATTTGTTCCCTTTGTAGAAATTCTGGCCGAATGGATGCAAACATCGAGCCGCATCCATCCCGCTGGCCATACCTTCTTTAATCCTGATGTAAACGGTCCTCATGTTTCATGTATTTATCATTTTCGCTGGGCCCTCCAATACCGAAAGGAGGTCCCAAATGATATTACTCCAAGATAACCGAATCTCCCACTTCTAATGTAGAACATCTTTCTAGAAGGGTCCATCAGCCGAGTGGGTACAGTCTGGAGGAATGGGTTTCTTCGTACATCCCACAAGGCCGGGTTATTAGGTCAGATGCACTGTAGAAGGGAATTTGTTGTGTGGTGGTTTATATCGCACACACACACGCACACACAAACATACACACATACACAAGTGTGTGTATATGTGTGGGTATATATAGCGAAAATATATAAAAATAGATAACGATAGATAGATAAAGAAAGAAGTATATAAAGAGGATTGAGAGGAGGGAGAGCGTGGTGAGAGAAAGAGAGAGAGAGAGAGAGAGAGAGAGAGAGAGAGAGAGAGAGAGAGAGAGAGAGAGAGAGAGAGAGAGAGAGAGAGAGAGAGACGGATAGAGAAAATGAGATAGGAAGAAAGAGGGATAGAAAAATAGAGACTGCGAAACAGACGGATATGGATGAAACGAGAGACGAAGAAAGAGGGATAGAAAAATAGACTACGAAACAGAGAAGGGTATGGATGAAACGAGAGACGAAGAAAGAAAGCGGGAAAGACAGACAGACAGACAGACAGACAGACAGACAGACAGACAGACAGACAGACAGACAGACAGACAGGTGGGCGGGCGGGCGGGCAGAAAGAAAGAAAGAAAGAAAGAAAGAAAGAAAGAAAGAAAGAAAGAAAGAAAGAAAGAAAGAAAGAAAGAAAGAAAGAAAGAAAGAATAAGGAGTGAACAAGAGAGACGGACAAAACGAGAAAGATAGAGCGAGAGAGAATGAAAGAGATAGAAAGATAGAGAAAAGAGACAGACAGAAAGAGAGATACAGACAGAAAGAGAGAGAGAGAGAGAGAGAGAGAGAGAGAGAGAGAGAGAGAGAGAGAGAGAGAGAGAGAGAGAGAGAGAGGGTGAAACAAAGAGAGATGAGAGAGAGAGAGGGGTGAAACAGAGAGAGATGAGAGAGAGAGAGAGAGAGAGAGAGAGAGAGAGAGAGAGAGAGAGAGAGAGAATGAGAGAGTTATGTTTAATAGGTTCCCATGAAACGAAAACTCCTCTGAAATTGTATTTAGAACGTATTGATCGGAATATCTTCTTCAGCCTTCCAATGGCTCTACTCTAGTATCCAGACGTCTCTTTCTTGTTGAGCGGCTTTCAAATAATTGCATATATCTATCTCCCTTATGAGTGTGGTCTGCTCTTCTCTGCCTCCTGCTCATACTGGTTGGTCAGTACGGTATTAGGGGGGAAGCTATAGACGACCAGGCAATGCCAAACTCATCATCACGAATCATGCTAATTGTGACCAAGTTGTCTAGTTTATTTCCTTTCATAACGAGCCTAAAACATATTGATTATCTGCGTTTACTTTCACTAATCAGTTTACGGTTTTCATTTGCTAAGCAACGAAACACTTGCCTCGTAAATCACAAACGGCCATACACACACAATGCCGGGGTTGATTGAGACACCCTATAAAGGACAGTCGACTAACTTATAAACAACTGGTATGTGGTTTTTTGAGAAAATGTGGAGAATATCGTGAACGTAGGAGAATAAAAAATGCCGAGCTATTGACAGGCGCAAGTGGGATTAGCCTCATTAACAAAATCATCAGGAAGAGACATACAATTGATGAGACAAATCAGTAGATGAAGGAAGCTGTGGTGGCGAGGTCCGTAGCACGCTTGCCTGCCACTTCGATGATCATGAGTTCGAATTATCATCGATGCTGATTTGTTCCAAGGTCGACACAGCTAGAACTGGTACCAGAAAATCTCTTAGGAAGTAAAGTCGATCGCCGTGATATTGGTCAAATGTATGTGCGTGCATGGCGCCAGCACTATATGCTCAAGTCTCGAGGCGTCTCCATAAATCGTTTACTGCCATTGCCTGTCAACAAAAGAGGTGGAATAAAGAAATTAGCCTTGTGAAGAAAAATACGATGAGAAGGAAGGCAATGAAAGGTAGAGAATGAATCTCGGCATTTTCTTATAATGCCACACTTGGATTGCCTTCTTTCTGAACACTCGTGTAATAAGAGTGAAGCCAGACAGAAGAGCTAACCAGAGGAGCGAAAGAAGAACAGTAATCGAGATCCGAACTGGTGCCGTCGGCCGCTACATGCTGAGGGAGATAATGAGGTGGGGGTCCCAGTACGTACATTGAATTGTTCAATAGGCAGTGAGGATGATCTGTAGACTTACTGACTGGCTGACTGACTGATTGACTGACTTATTGACTAACTAACTAACTAACTAACTAACTAACTAACTAACTACGTAACTAACTAAGTAACTAAGTAACTAACTAAGTAACTAACTAACTAACTTTAACTAACTAACTAACTAACTAACTAACTAACTAAATAACTAACTAACTAAACTAACTAACTAACTAACTAACTAAACTAACTAACTAACTAACTAACTAACTAACTAAGTAACTAACTAACGAACTAACTAACTAGCTAGCTAGCTAGCTAACTGACTAACTAGTTGACTAGCTAACTAACTGACAGGCTAGCTAACTAACTAACTAACTAACTAGTTAACTAACTGACCTCCTAACTATCTAAATAACTAACTAATTATATAGCAAGCTAACTAACTAGCTAACTAAATAACTAGCTAGCTAGCTAACTGACTAAGTATTTGACTAGCTAACTAACTTCTTCTTCTTCTTTCGTTCGCTTGAAATATGTCTATAACTGCAGTGCTGTCTCTTGTATGAATTGAACTGTCTTTTTCAGTTCACACAGCGGTCCATAGAGTTTATCTTCCACTGTCGTCTCTCTAGGCCAGAAGGTTTGCCTAGATATGTTATATTTTGGGCAGTCTTGGAGTATGTGCTCTGCTGTCTGCGACGCCAATCCACATGTACACATGGCTGTTTCACCAATCTTGAATTTTGTATACATGTGGTTGCATAATCTATTGTGCCCTGTTCTGAGGCGCAGAATAATGACTTGTTCTGGTCTATCCATAACGTGGTAGTCATCTTGAGCAGGTTTTGGTGGCTTTCTGACTGATTTGATCATTCTTTTCTTTTGGTGGTATGTTACAGGCACATCAGGCTGTTCTTCTTTGGCTCCTTCCTTAGCCAATTGATCAGCTCTGTCGTTCCCGGGTACTCCACAGTGGGATGGTATCCACTGTATGGTGACCTTATGCTGACTGCTAAGTTCAGAAAGTAGTGTCCTTAGTACTGGCAATTTCCCAGACAGGAGCGCCTCGAGTACTGATTTTGCATCTGTCAATAGCACCACAGGTTGTGTACCATTGCTGGTATTTAGTAATTTCTCTGTTGCTATCTTGATTGCCTCAATTTCAGCATCGTAGTTATGGCAGTACTTTCCTGTCGGTACTCTAGCTGTGTCCCTGGTATTATTTGGGTATTCTATGTACACTCCCGCTCCTCCATTTTGAACAGCATTTTGTGCTGACCCATCTGTGTAGACTCGGATCCAGAGGTCCTGTGGGTATTCTTCATCAAGGAAGCTGAGAGTGGCTGTTCTGCGCTGCAGACTGTTCTGATCTTCCTTGTCAAATATTCCTCTCACTTTTGTCTGGATTTGTAGTGATAGTCTATGCTCATCTTTCCATGGAGTTCGCTCTGGAATAGTTGTTAGGGGGATACCAACTGTGGGCAGATCGGTGGTTTCTCTGCAGAGTCGTTTGGCCTGGTGGATAAAACTACTTCTTTTCAACCGCCCCATAGCTAGGTTTTCAAATCTGTTCTTCATAGGGTGGCCTGGCAAGCTGAGGAACTTTTCTGCTTGTATTAGCGTTTTCGTATCTCTGCGCTCACTCAGTGCTTGTGTCCTCCCCATCTTCTCCATTTCCACTATAGGGGTTGATCTCATCCCTCCTGTGGTGACTCTAAGTGCTTGATTTTGCACTTTGTCCAGCTCTTGTAGTGTGGTTTTTGCTGCCGAACACCATGCAGTTGACCCGTATTCCAGGTGTGGTCGTATGCTCTGTTGATAAACTTTGCTAAGTATTTTCCCACTGGCTCCCCATGTGGTTCCACTTAGCTTTCTCAGGATGGCTATTTTCCTTCTGGCTTTTGCTACTGCTTTGTTGATGTGCTTTCTCCATGTCAGCCTACCATCAAATGTTACTCCAATGTATGTTGGTTCTTTATCTTCTCGTAGGGGTGTTCCATTTATCTGGATGGTCCCTGCCTTTTGTTTTGGAGAGAGGGTAAATAGGGTGGTGCTGCACTTGTCAGTGTTTATGCTGACACACCATCTATTTGCCCATGCAACAAGTGTATCTACAGCTCTTTGTAGTAATCTGGTGGCCACTGATGCATGTTCATTTGTGCTCCATAGAACCAGGTCATCGGCATACATTGCGGCTTTAATTCCATGCGGTAGATTAGCAACGAGATCATTGATAAAGATTAGAAAGAGTGTGGGGGACAATACTCCGCCCTGGGGAACTCCGTGGCGCAGTAGTACTTTCTTGCTCTTTAGTCATCTATCTGTACTCGGGCTCTTCTGTTGTGCAAGTATGCTTTCACCCATTTGTACATTCTTCCATTGACTTTGCAGTTTCTCAGTTTATTCATCATACCTTCTTTCCAGACTTTGTCAAAGGCTTTCTTCAAATCTATCCATGCCGCAAGCACCAGCTTCTTCTCTTGGAATGCATCCTCAATTTCTTGAGAGAGGTAGATTGTCTGATCTTCCGTAGAGTAGCACTGCCTAAAGCCAGCCTGCTGTGGCACAAGGATGTTTTTACTTTCAATGTACCACTGCAGTCTGTGATTGATGATGCGCTCCAGTGTTTTGCAGAGACAGCTGGTGAGGCTAATTGGTCTGTAGCTAGAGGCAATGGAACTATCTTTCCCTGATTTTAGGAGGGGTATCATGATTGCTTCTCTCCAGGCTTGTGGAACACTGCCTAAGGTCCAGCTGTTATTGAAGATCTGCAACAGCTTTGTTTTTGCCTCTGTTCCTAGGTTCCTGATCATTTCATTGGAGATACCATCAGCTCCTGGTGACTTTCTCATTTTCAGTTTTGATATGGCTAGCTCCAGTTCGCTGATTGTGATGGGTGCCTCCAGAACCTCATGTACTATTTCCTTCTGTCCTGTATGTTGTCGTTTCTCTCGAATCTCTTGTTGTTTCTCTGGACTAATTTTGATATTGTTATCTTGTGCGAATGAGTCCGCAAAATGGTCAGCTGCTTGCTTTCTTGTTAAGATTTTTCCATCTTTATGTAGCGCAATTGTTGAGTTTCTCCCTGTGCCCTCGTCATTAAGCTGTTTTATTAGCTTCCACAATTTCCTTGTGTCTCTTTCAAAGTTCAGAGACTCCGTTTTCTCCTGCCAGCTTTTCCGTCTAGCCTGCAGCTTGGCCCTTTGAAATTTGGCTTTTGCATGCTGGAATTTATTGTGGTGCTCTTGGCTGGGTGTGGCCTCTGCTTGCTTTCTACACACTTCCACATCATTATGCAACTGTTCCAGTTCACTACTCCAGTAGGTTTATATTGTTTACGGGCTCCTCTTGGTACTGTTTCTCGCGCTGCCTGTAGTATGCATTTCCCAAACTCTTCAACTACTTTATTTATGTCTTTCTCAGTGTTCAGGTTTCTAACCAGTATGCTGGTGCGATGCTTGTACACTGCCGAGTCTGCTTTCTTGTAGTTCCACCTCGAGAGGGTGCTGCTTTCACTTACAAGCTCATTTTCTACAGTTAGAAAGACTGGTCGATGGTCACTGCCACCAAGTTGTTTCCCAACAATTCGTGTAATGTTCCACTCCAGGTCTGGTGAATGAAAAGCCAGGTCAGGTGTAGTTGTAGAGTGCCATGATCTCGAGTAGAAAGTATGTGGGTCGGACTTTGGTTTTTTGGTT